>JBBPKE010001069.1:0-10028 GCA_038089095.1 Tylopilus orsonianus | reverse complement strand
TCAGTTCTAGTCTATTGGGTCTTACAGCTCAATACCTCCACAAGAGGCTCTGGTGGTCCTGGGATAAGTCCTTAGTGGCAGCTAAGGCACTGGGAAGGCTGATTGTAGTCGGCCTTGCGGCTTGTCCGCTACACAGAGTCACTATGCCCCAATGGACTATTACATAAAAGGACATGCTAATGTTAAGTCTAGATGCACCGAGGTCAAGACAGTACCCAGGGTTCTTTCTGAGTCACTATGGTGGTGCCAAGCCAAGATGATCCACAGAGCTGAGAAGATACACAGAAGTAGCCATCTAAGGAGGGCATATGATAAGCCCTTTACCTATAAACATCTGATAACAACTAATGACTAAGCGCCAAGTTAAGGAGCCATAGACAAGGCCAATGCTGCTGATCACTGGAATGAGCTTACTGTTGAAAACATGTCTTTTTCCACTACTTTTTCCACTTAGCAACACATAACTTTGACTTAGCCATTGAATGGTTAGGGTTGACCTCACAGTCACATGACAATGGACATGGCTCGTTTTACATAACAACGCTTACATAAGCGTCTAGACCAATTACTAATAGTTTGCTGTGCAAGCCTAGACCTATAATATCATCTTTTCTAAAATATTCTATGATGTATGCAATATGCCTTTATATATAGTTCTTTGTATTCCTTATATAGACATAGTGCCAGCCCTAAAGTGGTCCATGCACTGTAGATAGATGTATATAAGCCTATGCAATCCATAGTGCAAGACTCAGTTCAGTCTTGTCATATTCCACCCACTACTGTCCTCCTAAGTCAGACTAGTGTGAGCTTAGACCCAAGCTGTATAGTGAATGGGTGTAGGCTTCATTAGACTGAACTACCAATTGTCTACCCTCACACTTTATTCATAACCTTGCCTTCAACCTTGGTTGTTGTTACACACAGACCCCAGTGTTAAGGGGATAACAGCTGGACCTCAGGCTTAAGAGGACTATCTACACTTCTACATACTTCTTCTTTTAAGTAAAACATCCCAGATAGGGGATCAAAGCAGAGATGCACTCTAGGCTCTCTGGGGATCAACTTGCACATTGATAATCGGTTAAAGCCAGTCCCACCTACAATAGTTTTATTTCTTTGATCTTCAGATTGCAAGCTTGTGACTTGCATTTTTGCAATTAGTAGGACTGTCAAGCAGGCTATTGGCTTGAAGTCACTTGGAGAGAATGCAGTTTTCCAAGCTTAGAATACTTTTGCATTTGCACTCTTACAATATGATGGATGCTCCCATTCCCAAACTACCATCATGAGGCTTCTAAGCCCATCAACCACCCAGGTCCTTTTTGGCAGACACCTTTCAACCCAAACAATGAAACAAGAAGGGACTTCTACCCCAAATGACCTCTAGCGGATCTACCAATAGATCCTTACTATGATGAGCTAGAGTTCCAAGATTTGGTACTAAGGTACCCAGAGCAGTTTGAAGATGAAGTCTTAGCTGCTGACTACGATATTGAGGACAAAGAAGAAGTTCCAATAAAAAGAGAAAGTATTACACCAAAGCTCCACAATGCCCCCTTCCCTCACTGAGCTCAATGGGCAGATTAACATGTTGATTGCAACACTTAATGATACCAATGTGGAGTTATGCCAGCTCCAAGAAAGAGTTTGGGTTGCCAAAGCTGAAATGGCAATCGCAAGAGATGATGCAAGAAGGGCCAGGAGGGAACTGGCCAGTATACAACAAGGAGCTGCACCAGCCATACCCACTCAGGCCAGTGCTATATGTTACACGTAGTCTGGGTAGGAACGTGCGTAGAACCTCGGAGACAGCTCCTGCAAGGTGTGAACCCGGAGCATAAAGTGGTGACTTACACATGACACGCAGTAAGGTGAATCTTCCTGGAGCAAGGCTTGCACTTGCAAGGATTGCATCTAAGACCAAGCATGAGGAAGACAAGCAAGGAATGGGTTTAGGGATTCAGCAGCTAGTACAGAAACTGTGCTAGTTGTGAGGTAGACTAAACGTGAGGAGTTCCTATGCTAGCATATGGTTTATATAGATAGGGGTGAAACAAGGTGTTACCCCTAATGGGCAACTGTCAGGGTAGAGGGTACCGGGACAGCGCAAGAGAAATGGAGGTTAAGTATACCTGAAGCAGGGTGCTGTCAGGTAGGTGCTGTCAGGAGGGATGTCCGTATGACAGTGGGAAATGTTGTATGTCAAGAAATATGAAATATGAGTCAACATGACTCATAAGGCATCATATGGCGCGAGAATATGGAAGAGTGGTGCCATATAAGTGAATATATGAAATATGGAAGAGAACGGACCAGGAATGGAGGAGGAATGGCAATGACAAGCAAGTGGAATGGAAGTGTAACTGGTGGGAGTCATCGCCAAAAAAGGAAATAAGTGTACACTGAAGTGTAAATCATAACATTACCCCCTTCTAACCATCTGATTCTTCTGAGAAGACCTAAAAGTCTTGAGCAGTGGGGTCAGGGGATCCCATGGTATTAGTGTAGGCAACATCATCCCATAGGTCATTGTCAACCATGGTATCCAAAGCAGATGTCTGTGACATAGGTGGACTGGGAGCATGGGACCTTCGGCATGAGCCTCTGATGCAAGGACGAAAAGCTCTGGGGGGATGGTCACTAGACGATATGGATAAGTGGTGGCTCGATGAGGACGAAGAGGGAGTCGATGGTTGATTGCGACAATGGAGTGGGCACATGTACTGGGGATGATTGGGAGCCCATCGCAGACAAGTAGGACACTGGTACCAGTGACACTCGGTCCACATGTGACTGAGGCAATGACACTGAAAGCATGCCTTGTTATACCGAGGATGAGTAGGGGGAAGGGCGACACACCCGTCATTGAGTAGGGCATCAAATTCAATCCTTCTGAGGGTGAGGGCCATTTCAGCATCGATAGGGGTGGGGGGTGGGGAAGTCTGCATGTCTGTGCATCTGGTGTTATCTCTTAAGTCCTGAAGGTAGCAGTCTAGTTCATCTAGGAAGGGGAGGAGTCCAAGCTGGGTGGCTAGGACTACAAGCTGCATCTGGAGGTTGTCATAGACTTGGTTCATGAAGCAGCCAAATGGTGAGTGGTGAGGGGACGCAGTGAGATGGCCGGCGATCAGAGGTAGGCATGAGGCATGGAGAAAAGCTAAGTGAAGGGCAAAGAATGGAGAGTCCAAATTGCAATGTGTGGAGATGGTAGTGGCTAAATGAGGGTCTCGCAGGTACGTGATCAAGCGTTCCTGGTCGAGTTTGGAGATAGTGGTATCGACAAGACGGTGAGCATACAGGGGAAGAGCAATGGAGGGGATACCTCCTTCAGGGCAGTTACTGTGAGGTTCAAGGAAAGGTGTGTCTCAAGTGGTGTCTGCTCCTGTTGGGGAGGGCAGGAGTGGTCAAGGGATAGGTGATTGAGTAGTGGGATGCATAGCAGTGGGTTGTTCAATGGCCATTGCAGGAGTGGAGAGTGGTGCTCTGTTACCGTCAGGGGAGAGAGTGGGTATCTTTATAGTCATTAAGGAGGGCCTGGGCATGGCGTAGGTTAGTTTCAGGTTCCTAGGAATCTTCCTCCGGCGTGTATCCTTTCCATCATACAAGGTAACTCCATCTGGCAGGAGTTCCGCGATGTCAGAGTATTTGTTCTATTTCGTATTCTTCCTGTTCTTGGACCAGGTCAGGAGGGGGTCGTTTGAAATTGGGGCCATGGATATCTGTTTCACAATAAGAGAGAAGGAGTGATGTGTGAAACATGGGGTGGATCTTCCAAGTTTTGGGGAGGCACAGCTGGTATGTCAGAGGTGACAGCACTTTGATGATTTCAAATGGCCCTTCGCGTTTGGTGGCTAGTTTCGAACAAGGAACTTGTTGTTGAAGGTTCCAGGCTTCAAGCCAGATCTTGTCATTTTTTTGAAATGGGGTAAAGGGTTTCAAGGAGCATTTCACCATGGCATGTCGGGCAAGGTCATGGGCAGCTATTGCTTCTTTCCAAGCCTGGGTCAGGTTTTTCAAGTGTACTTCCATGGCAGGAAGTGGTGTTTCTTTGAAAATGATAGAGAGTGCACAGGATTCATAGCCCATGATCAAGGAGAATGGGAACTTGCCAGTAACAGAGTGGGGTTGATGATTGTGGGTAAATTTGGCGAGGGGTAAGTGGGAGGACCAGGTTGTAGGTTCGTTTCCACAGAAGATACGAAGGTACATCTCAAGTTCTTGGTTGAGTTATTCAGTCTCTCCATCAGATTGAGGATGA
This sequence comes from Tylopilus orsonianus, assembly GCA_038089095.1. Taxonomy (NCBI): domain Eukaryota; kingdom Fungi; phylum Basidiomycota; class Agaricomycetes; order Boletales; family Boletaceae; genus Tylopilus; species Tylopilus orsonianus. Next base: position 5,767 of record JBBPKE010001069.1, on the reverse strand, counting down.
TAGGCTGTGGAGAGAGATATGTCATACTGCAACAGCTTTCCAAGTTCTCTAGTGAAGTGGGATGCTAATTGAGGACCACAGTCCAATATAACCTTGTCGAAAAGGCCGAATCGAGAGTAGACTTTGTGTAAAAAGAGCGTGGCAAGTCCTTCTGAATCAATGGTTTTCTTTGTAGGGCATAAAATTACCCCTTTTGAGAGTCCATGGTTGACCATGACCATGATAGAATCAAAAGATTGTAAGAGTGGGAGATTGGTGATAAAATCTACTGAGATCTGTTGAAAAGGACGGGTGGCTGTTGAAAACATGTCTTTTTTCACTATTTTTCTACTTAGCAAATACATAACTTTGACTTAGCCATATGATGGTTAGGGTTGACCTGATGGTCACGTGACATGGATACTGACTCATATTACACAATTATGCTTACATAAGGACCTAGACCACTTACTAATAGTTTGCTGTGCAAGCCTAGATCTATGACATCATTCTTTCTAGAACATTCTATGACGTATGCAATATGTCTTTCTATGTACATCCTTGTATTCTTTATATAGACATAGTGCCAGCCCTTAGGTGGTCCATGCACTGTAGATACATGTATATAAACCTATGCAATTCATGGCACAAGACTCAGTTCAGTCTTGTCGCATTCCACCCAACTACTGTTCTCCTAAGTCTTTCTAGTGTGAGCCTAAGCCTAAGCTGTATAGTGATGGGTGTTGGCTTCATTAGACTGAACTACTATTCGCTTACCCTCACACTTACTCATACCTCGCCTTCGACTTCAGTTGTTGTTATATGTGGACCCCAGCATTAAGGGGATAACAGCCAGACCTCAGGCTTAAGAGGATTACCTACCTTTCCTACCTACTTTTCTTTTAAGTAAAATGTCCCAGATAGGGGATTAAAGCAGAGACGCACTCTAGGCTCTCTGGAGGTCAACTTGCGCGTTGATAATCGCTTAAAGGCAGCCTCACTATGATATTTCTTCTTCTTTGATCTTCGGATCGCAAGCCCATGACTTGCATTTTCATATTAGTAGGACTGTCAAGCAGGCTATTGGCTTGAAGTCGTCTGGAGGAAATGCAGTTCTCCAGAAATAGTCTACTTTGCATTTGCACATACGTACATACGGATGGTCTTCCCGGCCTACAAGCACGAGGCTCCCAAGCCTACCAATCACCCTGGACCGTTCAGGCAGACACCGTTCGATCCAAACGACGACACAAGAGGGGACATTTACCCTGAAAGACCTCTAGCGGATCTTCCTTTAGATCCATACTACGACGAGCTAGAATTCCAAGATCTGGTACTAAGGTACCCCGAGCAGTTTGAAGACGAAGTCTTGGCTGCTGATTATGAAACGGAAGAAGAAGAACAAGTTCCTATTAAAGAAGAAAGAATCGAATCCGACCTCCCACCTATCCTATTTCTCCAAATAAACAATGCCGCCCTTGCTAACCGAGCTAGATGGGCAAATCAACACGCTCATCGTGACGTTGAACAACACAAACAAAGAGCTCCAGCAGCTTCAAGAGAGGGTCTGGGTAGCGGAAGCAGAAACCGGACATGCCAGAGAAGACACGAGACAGGCCAGGAGGGAACTGGCCGCTATCCAACAAGGGCCAGCGCAGGCAGGACCCGCAGCGGCCGCCGCTATACCCCGCTTTTCTAAGCAGATAGATCCAATCCCAGACCCTGGAAACTATGACAGGAGCCCTCAAAAGTTTGAGAATTGGTGGGCAAGAATTAAAATATATGTAACTAGAAACCCTGAGGCATTCTTTAGCCTTGAAGAAAAAGGTTATGGTATTTTAACAAGAATAGGAGATATCCATAAACCCGAAACAACATCAGCCCTGACTTGGGCAAAAATAAAAATGAACCAATACGACAAAGAGGACGAGCAAGGCAACAAAAACTGGCCCTTGCTTGAAGATTTGGAAAATGAGCTTCGGCTCAGATTCCTCACAGGAAACCGACGAGACATCATCGTTAAAAAAATGAAGGCCTGCATCCAAGGCCGAAATGAATGGACACATACATACCTGACAAGATTCATCAGGCTGTATGAAGAAGACCTAGTCAGCGAGGAACAAGCCTGCGACTGGTTAGAAGCTGGTGTCAACAAAGACATCAGAAAAGAACTGTTCATGAGGGGCAAACGGTCCCACAATTTCCTTCAACTCCGGACTAATATTCTGGAGATAGGTCAAGCCCTGGATGCCTTTCATATGGCAGAAAGAGAGGGGGGCGCATTCTCATATAACGCCCAAAAAGGAAAGTCCCCAGCGCATCAATGGGACCCTAATGCGATGGATGTGGACGCAGTAAGGAAACCTTCCTGCTTCAATTGCAAGGGTGATCACCTTGTAAAAGATTGCAAGACCCCGAAGATCCAATGCCCTGAGTGCAAATTCCTCGGGGGAGGACATAGGTTCTCTTGCAAGAAGTGAGGAGGAAAGAAAACCACCGTACTAACAGTGGATACTAGTAATGCAGAGGAAGCTGCACCGGCGACTAGCTGGGCAGATGAAGAAGAAGGGGCTACTTCCGGGGCCTATAATATCGGAAGACTTACAAATGGCAAGAACCTGGATGAGGCCATTGCCGCCCTTCTCAACGCCCGAAACATCCAGGACAAGGCCGTCGTTATTGGAAAGGGAAAAGGAAGAGCCGACTGATCAATCTGGAAGATCAGAAGGCCAAGAAGGTTCATTTTTCGGACACAGTTTCCTTGAATCGTTTTGTGACTTTGAATGAAGAACCATGTATGACCGAAGAAGAGGTTACGGACATCTACTTTTGTAATACCACGTTATTACCAGTACCAGTTAAAATATTAGAAAATGGAAAAATGCCCGCTAAAGGCTCTGACGGAGCCACAGGACACAATCTATACACTGCAGAAGAAGCAGTCGTACCTGTTGGAGGAAAAGCACTTGTGGATACGAAAATCCAAATAGCTATTCCCCACGGCTTCTATGGAAGAATTGCACCCTGATCAGGGATAGCTTCCAAGAAGATGATCGCAACTGGAGCCGGCATAATAGATTCAGATTACAGAGGAAACATCTTTGTACTATTATTTAATCACAGACTAGAGCCATTCCAAATTAAGTTAGGAGATAAGATAGCCCAATTAATTTTGGAACAAATAGGGACTCACACGCTTACGAAGGTGGCTTCTCTAGATGATACCAAGAGAGGTGAAGGAGCCTTCGGAAGTACAGATAAACCAACCGAGACCGGGATCCCGAAAGGGCTCGCTGCACAGGAATGCAGGCTTAATTCGGTCATATCAAAAATACAAAAAAAGAATGGAACAGATGACGAAATTCCAGATCGCATCCTAGTACGCTCCATAAAACAGAAAAAGGAGATAAACCTCAAAGTTAAGGTTTCCAACTTAACGGAAAAGGGAAATATGAAGGAAGTAGAAGCACTCTTAGACAGCAGTGCGAACAGACTTTTCATTGACAAAAGATGGGCTCAAAGTAACGGGATTTTCCTTACCAAATTGAAAAAACCCTTACCAGTCTTTAACGTCGATGGAACAAAGAATTCTGCAGGAGACATTACCCATACTGCCAAATTAATAATGGACTATGAAGGACATTGAGAACGAATCTCAGCAGAAGTAACAGATCTCGGGAAAAATGATTTTATCCTAGGATACACGTGGCTGGAAAAGCATAATCCGGAAATAGACTGGCAAAAAGGAGAAGTCAAACTACACCGGTGTCCACAAACCTGTTATCTTCTTAAAGAACGAACAGTCTTTTTAAGATCCTTACTGGATAAGGAAATAAATAATATGGAACATATTTATCCAAAATTAAAGGCTTTGGAACCAAAGGCAGATCGGGAGAAAACAGTTGACGACTTAGTACCTCCACAACATCTCCATGATTATTACGATGTTTTCTCAAAGAAATCCTCGGAGAGAATGCCTACCCACAAACCTTGGGACCATGGAATAGACCTGAAGGAAGGTTTCAAACCTAGAAAAGCGAAACTATACTTAATGACCCCTGAAGAAAGGGATGAAGTGGATAGTTTTATAGACGAACAATTAAGAAAAGGGTATATACGCCCATCAAAATCCCCCATGACATCACCAGTATTCTTTGTGCCAAAGAAAGATGGCAAAAAGCGAATGGTCCAAGACTATCGATACCTCAATGAGTGGACCATTAAAAATAGCTACCCATTGCTGCTCATCTCTGACCTAATTGATTGCCTAAAGGGAGCAAAGCTTTTTACTAAGATGGACTTAAGATGGGGCTATAACAATATAAGGATGAAAAAAGGGGACGAATGGAAAGCCGCCTTTACCACGCATAGGGGCTCATTCGAGCCTTTAGTTATGTTTTTTGGGCAAAGCAACTCGCCCGCAACCTTCCAGAACATGATGAATGACATCTTCTATGATATGAACAAATGTGTCATAGTTTACATGGATGACCTTCTTATCTTTACCTTCACCGACGATCAAAGGGAACATGACGCCACGGTAATGGAAGTGTTGAAAAGACTAAAGGATCATGATCTATTCGTTAAACCAGAAAAATGTGTCTTCTCAGCAACAAAAGTAGAAATGCTGGGAATGATTGTAACACCAGAAGGAATATATATGGCAGAAGATAAAATAAAAGGAATTCTGGATTGGCCAGAGCCGAAGAATGTTAAAGGAGTCAGAGGATTTTTAGGTTTAGCAAACTTCTACCGAAGATTTGTCAAGGACTTTGCCATAATCGCTCGACCCTTAAACGATCTAACAAAAAAAGATAATCCTTTTAAATGGACCAATAAAGAACAAGAAGCTTTTGATAAGCTTAAAGAGACTTTCACTACCGCACCGGTCTTAAGCTACCCAGATGAAAACACACCTTACAGGCTAGAGTGTGACGCATCAGACTTTGCTACAGGAGCAGTGCTCTCCCAAGAGGAAAACGGAAAGTGGCACCCCGTAGCATTTTCATCGGCATCTATGACCCCGGAACAGCGGAACTATCCTATTGCCGATAAAGAAATGTTGGCTATTATTAATGCCTTAGAACAATGGAGACATCACTTAGAAGGCTCTCGGCACAAATTTGAAATTTGGTCTGACCATGCAAATCTCCAATATTTTATGAAAAATCAAGATCTAAACAGAAGACAAGCCCGATGGGCTCAGTTCTTATCAAGGTTCAATTACGAACTAATAAAGAAACCAGGAACATCAATGGGAAAAGCCGATGCACTTTCTAGAAGAGAAGATCATGCAATAGGCATTGAAAACGATAACAAAGGAATTGTGATGATTCCTGAGGAAAGAATAAGGAACACCGAGAAGATAAAGGTGGGAACAGCCAAAGAAGAAATCTTCGAAAGGGTAAAAGAAGCACAAGGTTCTCTGGAAGAACTCTTAAAAATGGACGATAAAATCTATGTGCCCGATGAAGGAGATTTAAGGCAACAAATTATAGAACTCTTCCACGATTCAGTATTCGCTGGATATGGAGGAGAACAAAAGACATGGGAACTGGTGAAGCGAACGCTTCACGGGTAACCTAACGGTAACCCTAGGTTAGGGGTACAAATAAGGGATTAGCTAAGTGGTTACACACTTATGTCAGCGATAGCCAAGAGGGTTATCCAGCTTACGACATAGCTAAAGGGTTAGAGCTTACATAAGGGCTCTAGACCACCGGTAATAGGAAAGCCGGTTCCCCGGAACATACCCATGGACTCTTACATAACGAGGCCAATACTAACG
>JBBPKE010001068.1:0-10041 GCA_038089095.1 Tylopilus orsonianus | reverse complement strand
ATCTTGCCCAAGGCACTCTGAGCTCCATCCTTCTGGGCGGCCGCTTTCTCCTCGTCGCTCAGTGCAGAGAGACGCTCTTCCAACGATACGGAAAAAGGTATCAAAGGGTCACCAGGGTTGTTGGTATTGATCCATGCCTTGATCTTTGGTAACCTACAGAGCTTCGGTCAAGTGCTGATAGGCATGTGACGGGAGCGCACCATTTATTCTTTTTCCGAGTATAATCTACTTCACTCAAGTTGACGAGATAAACGACAGGTTTCGCCGTCAAAAGGGAAAGACCATTGACGACTTCAATCTATTACTTGTGATCAGTTGTGAACAATAGTGAGTTTGGCAAGATGGGTATGAGATTAGCTTCATAGTAGTCGTGTGGCGTCATTTCCACTCGACGAGCAAGAAACTCTTTTCAGGAGGAAAATGGAGTAAATTACCTAGAAAGGGGGTCAGCGTGGTTCGAACAGTGATTGGGTATTGAAATTTCAGATTAGACGTTATTTCATAGGAATGTGGGGCGTTACTCCCGCCTCAATGAGCTGGGTTATTCGAGCACGGAGCTCTTTTTCATCAAGAAGGAAAGATGTAATGTAAAGACGAATCATGATGCACACCTCTTTATTTGTCCAATCACCTTTGCGTACGTCCTTGCTGTCTACTGTCAACGTCTTCAGTATCTTTTCAACCGTAGCCTTGTGGGCTTGGTCTGCATGGAACTCGACGGAGAAATGGAGACGGGGAACTTACGATTTCCTCCTTTTTGGCCCTGTCGGCCAAGCTGTTATTCCCAAGGGCACGTCCACCTCTCTTCAGGCCTTCTAATTGTTTCTCTACCCATTCTATATCTTTCAAACGCAATTCTGTCTGGATAATCTCCATGTCTCGCAAAGGGTTGACGTCGCCCTCGACGTGGATGACTTCAGCGTCATCAAAGGCTCGAACCACTTGGAAGATACCATCGACGGCCCGGACGTGAGACAAAAAGGCATTGCCCAGACCTGCACCCGTGGATGCGCCCTAGTGCGAATTCAGGTGAGAGCAGGCGGAACGGGGACGGGGTGCGCACAGCTGTCAAACCGGCGATATCGATGCAAGTGAGGAAAGCAGGAACGCGAGAGGCCGGCTTGTAGAGGTCACAAAGCCACTCAAATCGCACATCAGGGACTGGGATACGCGCTTCTTCGGGATTTATTGTCGCGTAAGGGAAGTTGGCGGCCTTTCCGAGGTCTATGCGGGGTGAGAGGGATGCACGAGCGGGAGAAAAAGGACGAACCGGTGTTTGAGAGAGCATTGAAAAAGGACGACTTGCCGACGTTGGGGAGACCTGGTGCGATCGGCGTGGATGCGGTGGCATGCGTGAAGGGTCAACGAGCGCACCGACGATGCCGATCTTGAGGTTGTTGCTTGGGCGGCCTAGCAAAACCTTTTTCTCCTGAGCGAGGGCCTTTTTGGGGGGCATTTTCTTTGCGGTGGCCAAGGAGCGCGACAGAAAAAGGACGAGCCCAGGACGACGAAATCGATCAATCATTTCCGAAAAAAAAAAAAAAATGAATGAAAAGAAAAAAGGATTGGTTAGGGGGTTATCTGCCGAGCGTGCCGAACTGCACCCCCCCCACCCCGGATGGCAGCCTCTCCCATACTCACACCCACACCACCATGACCGGCTTGTGGGTTGTGCTCCTCCTCGCCCTCTTTGCAGGGGCACAGCAGACATCGACCGTCCTCAACGCGTGAGCACCACTTGGACCATCGGACGTGGCCTCGCTGATCTCTCTCAGCGCCGGCGCTACAGTCGTCGAAGTCATCTCCCAAAACGCTAACGGAATCGCCACCACCCGTGTCGTGTAAGTCCCGAGATGCTGTCTGCCGTATTCCGTGCCAATCCAGACCGTAGTTCAACAATCGGCGCCTCGAGTACATCCGCCCTCACCAACCCCCTCGCGACGTCCACTGGTCTCACCACCTCCAGCCTGCTCTTGGGAACTACTTCGTTACCTCTGGTGACGACCACGCCCCAACAGGTCGGCCCAGTCGGGCAGCCACAGTCCGAGCCCCCTGGCGGTCCAACGCCGTATACTTATACCACGACCGACACAAGCGGCAACACAGTAGTGGTGCAAGCCATATTCACTCCCACTGGGCCCCAAACCGTGCTCCCCACGCCAACAACCACCGGCACCCTCCTCGGCTACTCGCAGTGGCTATCTATGATCGGAACAAACACCATGCCGGCCAGCGCTGCTCGCCGCACGTCAATACCAGTGGCCGCAGGGTGGTATTATTTCGCAGCAACCGCCTTTGCTGGTCTCGTAGGGGGCGCATGGCTAATCATATCATAGTTGTGCTGGACAATGTCACGGACTTGGTTGGATAATTTCTGTGGTATACTTGCCAGATTACTAGTACTATTGTTGTGGACTTGTATCGAGTCGATTATCAGTGTTTCTCACAGACAATGCCGCATTGCCCTGGCGTTTGATGGCCGGACCGCATCTGCAGACCACACCAGCATCATGTCGGCGGGACCAGAACCAAGCGTCGACCTCGTCGCCGTGGCATGTGTCGTCGAATCCTCCCTTCTTCTTGCTGCTGAGTGGTCTCGCATTCTGATCGACTATGTCTACCCACTCCTCAAGCGCTTGAGCGAGTTGCACCCTTCTCATCATGTACTTGGCATCCCAGCCTCCACACACACCTTCTGACATCTCCCCGTAGCTCCGTCTCGCATTCGTGACCTATGGTGCTGCCGACACAAGGCCAGAGCCTCTTCTCTCCAAGAGGTTCTTTGCCCCCCTCTCTCAGGTCACCAAGGAGCTACGCCAGGAACCTTCGAGGCTCGGTATTGGACAAACAGGCTCTGGCCGAGGACTGTCTGCGCTGGAGGGCCTTGTCGCCGCTATCGAGGTATGCCACCGTTGGCCTTGGTAGACAGTTCTGGTGACCTATGCCATGCAAGTTATTCGACATTCTGATGACTTCCTCCAATTATGCTGCCACTCTGCAAACGCAATCACCGCAGAAAGAGAGTCGATCATTGATTTCACATCTCCTGCATGTTGCGGCCTCTCCACCCGACGCCGCTCAGAGACCTCATTGTAACACTCTGTCACACCTGGATTCCGTGAGCTGGGAATCCATTCCTGTTGAACTCAAGAAGGTGAGCATTACTTTATGCACTCATGCCGCATGGAACCAAACGAGGATTTGCCAGAGAAAGATCAATTTAAGCTTGATCAGTCTACGGAAAATACCTCAGTTTCAGAACCTTCAATCACTAGTTTGTCTCCATTTCTCCTCTCCAGCCTTTTGTTCACTGTCTCTCCCTCCCGACAGGTGGCAGGTCCTGGAGCTCAGTCCCCGTGGTTCAACGTACGCGCTCCGCATATCCTGCTACTTGCAGGCTTCCCCACGCCACAAAAGACGGGTGAGCACATATGAAACCTACGCGACAGCTTCTTACTGGATCAAAGGTGCCAAGCGTCAGACCGACGCTTTGCTCTCCGATCAAAGCCCGGACACGAAACGACAAAAGGTTGTCCCGGATACCACTCCAAAGGCGGCGTCCCCCGCCCTCTCTTCTGCGCGCACACCACAGAACCAACGCTCCCAACAGCCAGTGTCCTCTCAAGTACCGCAACCCTCGCCGGTGGCCGTTTCCAGTCAGAATTCGTCTTCGGCTCAATCTGCTCCTGCCTCCACTTCTGTCTCCACATCTACACCTGCAACCGTGTCTCCTGCCCCTCTGCTGCCACCTTCCGCTCCATCTCTCCCGCTTGTGAACTCTCAGCCACCTTCCGTTCCGTCTCTCCCGCTTATGAACCCTCAGCTCCTCGACCAAGTGGTGGCTCCAACTGGGTACACATTCGGACAGTTCATGGAACGTCTGAAGGGATGTGACAGAGATATCCTCGCTATAGATTCTCAGATACCCAACGCACAAAGCGCTGCTGAAGCAGCAAACCTACAGAAGAACAGAGCTCAAAAGATTCAGCTCAAAGAACAGATTAAACAATTACTTAGGCATTTCTATCAGAGGATGCTGCAATCCAAAGATGCCCTGAATACGCAAGTCAGAGCCCCTATATTGGCTCCGTCTAACGGTTCAGCGAGGATAGGTCCGTCGACCCAATCTCACCCAACGAGTGCACCGGGTGCCTCTAGTGAATGGCCAACAGGCCCCTCTGCGGAAGAGCGTAAGCCCGCGATTCCTGACTCACAAATTCTGGCACAATTCTGGCAGTCCCGTGGTGGTTCATTATCTGGGACTAAAAGCACTCTTCAAGCGGGTCCCAGTCAAACACAGCCGCACCCGGCTCTAACTCCAGAGGTTGCGGCTCAAGTGCAGAAACTGATTGAAAAGAAGGGGAACCGTCCGCCTACTTTTGGACCCTCTCTACAAATGTCAGGGACTCCATCTAGCGAGACAGGTGGTAGCACCAATGCAACACAGCCTTCCAGCGCATCTACATGGCAAGGGACGTTCTCGGCAGCCTTCCCCAAGCACGGCGGACAGGTAACGAACGATATACAAATACATGTATTTGGAAACATTGCTCGGAATGATATGTGAGTCGCTCGCGCGATTTCTTGGGTGCAGCCTAAGTATCTTTTTGCAGCCGCACGGATACGTGGCCCCAAAACTTGGCTTTAAAAGCTTGCAAGGAGCCACTGAAGGAAAAACAGGAGCTTTTATCTTGGCTTGAACGCCACCAATCCCGGATCCATGCAATGCAATTCAGGCCAAATCCTCGTGCTCCCGATGGGTCCATAAACGAGCAAAAGTTTCAAGCACTCGTTAAGCTTATGACTGAAACCGGTGTTGTATGATTCATCGGTGTATATTAATTTTTGGTGTACTCACACGGGCTACAGTACGCCTACACAGGATGGCAGATGCCATCAGGAAAATTTTCATACAACATTCTTGTTTTCCCAATGGGCAACACTATCTTCGGGGCCTTGTTTCCTGACGGCCTTCCTGACCTTCCAGGCAGCGGAAACACATTGGATAGCCAACTCTCAGGCGAGGAAGCGAAACCTCAGCCTTTTGGCGGATTAAACATCCCACCAGCGTTTATAGCTCGCCTGCAAAATTTCGATCCGGAGAAACGAAAACAATTCATTGCTCATGTTCTTCGGGTAAAGCAGGAACAGACGCGACAGCAGCAATTGCAAAAGACACAACAACCTTCCACGGTCCCAAGTCAGACATCTAATCCACTCGGGCTGCCCATACCCCCCAATTCTTACCGCCCAGTTGCGAATATACCTCCAGGCTTGCGTGTAAGCATCATATGTGTCATTTTGCATTCCTGATCTGATGACCTTCATACAAGGCAAACGCTAACGTACCCACAAGCGCTGGAGCGTTCAATGCGGGAGGTGGGACAGTGAACTACGAGATGCTGCAATCCTTTATGCAACGCAGCGCGGAGCCTGAAGGATCTACTTCACAGAGCATGAACTTGGGCTAGATGTCATGGGTCTATGCCAATATATCCCCGAATCGCATTGACTACCATTCATGTTTACCACTGTACGGTTTCACTACTTTACACTTGTCATACATTATATTCTTCTCGGTCTAATACCCAGTTACGTTTGGGGTGTGCTAAACGCACCCCCAGTCCCTTGAATCTTTTCGTGATCTGCTAAATTAGCCTGAGCCTCGTACACGGTAATGACAGGATTACTCTTCCGCTGGGGGCAACATGAGAGCTATGAGATCATACACGATTCAGTGTTCTGCATACCTGAGTCCAATGCCCGAGAAATCCGATATAATATATCCGCGTTGTGTCAGCTCCTTGACTCGACGGGATAAACAAGGTTACCGAAGTTACGTTGGTGAATTTCATTGCTCTGTCCAGTGGATAAACATTAGCACAAGTTTTCGAGTTTACATCAGGGGGACTAAAAACATGCCTGACAGCATACTCGCCTACCTCTCGCCCGACCGCAATGTCAAACTCTTGCGTTGGATTCCTGTCTGAGACGTCGTCAAAGTCCAAGCTCGGCTCGTTTGCGAACTCGAGTCACAACACGTGAGTTGGCAAAGTGGCGAGCGTGTAAGGAACGATAAATGTACACACCAAGGCAACTTTGCGGGGAGTCTGATCGCCGGGACCTGCTTTCAGAAGGAGAGACCGTAGTTTGACAGAGCCAGTAAACGGAATACGAATAATTCTTCGTCAATGAGCCATTCAGGATTGGGTCTAGTCGCGTCCGATCAACGGAGTCTCACAATTGTTCGTCTGCATCGGATTCTAGATACTAATGTCGTCGACTCAGTGGATGAGGGTAATGGAACTTCCCTGTCGCGTACCACTTGTTCGCTCGTGCGCTCGTGCCAGGGCTTTATAATTCTAGACCCCGGTCCGGTCCCATTTAATGCAGCGACGTGGGGGCGATCGATGTATGGATATAGATTATCACTGGGGCCAACGTCTCCGCTGTCGTGATCGTGATCGTGGCCTTCGTGACCACAGCCCTCGTGGTGGTGATGATTATCGGCGGGCATACTTGCGACTACGCAACGTGCGGGGTGCAGTTGTGTTCGCTACTAGTTTGCCAAACATTGCGGGGATGCCCAAAACAGAGTTCAGCGTAAACAACCACGTCTAGCCTGTTTACGACCACCATCGACCTTGGACTGCCCCGAGACAGTGGAAAACCCGTTTCGTGAGTATGAGTATTCGTCATTAATGTCAAGTTTTCTTGTGCTTTGAACAATGATGCACTCATGTAATTTGCGTTCGATCTATGGGCCTTGTTCCAAAAGGTGTGCTTGCCGGCTCGCCCTGAGGTCCGTAGGCTGAGACAGCTTGGATCTTCCTGATTTTCTCTCCTTGAGGCGAAATTCGTTTCTGTTTCCAGTACTGACCTATCCTACCAGGATCCGACTGTACGGCCGCAGGCGGGTAAATCAAGGCGCGCATTCCGTTTGGTAGATTTCACATAACAAGAGTCTTCGCCCGTTCGTCGGCGTCCCTCTGTAGCAATAAGATTTTGTTGAAAAGTCGCACCATAGCTCCATACACAGAACAAATTCATTTCAATGTCTGATACCCCCCAGTCTCCGCCTTCGGGGAATGGTACTTCGTCTGGCGGACCGTCGGATTTCAAGGTATATAGACCGCCTTCATCTTCCATTGGTTCTCCATGTGCGTCTCTGAGTCCAAATTGTGTTTTCTTTCACTCACTCTGCAAGTCCGAAGTGGGAGAACTGCCAGAGTCATACTTCACACCGACTGCGGCTGATCTGAAGACTGCGCAGGCTACTCTGACTGCCCGCTCACAGGCACTGGTCAATGCTCCCTTACAGTTACGGGCTACAAGAGAAGCTGTAGACAGAGCGAAAAGAGATAGATGGCCAACCGTCAGTTTTCATCTCTCGTCCTGTCGACTCGGCTTAGGTCATCAGGTAGACAACCATTCGTGTCCGATTCAGCGATCGTACTCAATTAGAGAAAACGTTTGCGTCGTCGGATAAAATCCGCTCTGTCTATGCGTTTGTTCGCTCGTCGCTCCACGATGACGTGAAACCAATCAAATTCATATTATGTCTCTGAACTCCCTCGCCGCGCTGGAATGTCTGCTGATGCTATTTTTTTTTCTTAGATCAGTCTCCCCCTAAACGTGACCTCAAAGTTTCTGATCCAAAGGTCAGGGACTTGTCCTTGGCCGAGCTTCAACTGGCGCCATCCTCCGTGCTCTTACTCAGATTCGAAGATGAAAGTCTAAACGGTCGGTCTTTCGAACTCGGTCTTGGTGCACATATGTAACCAAAAACTAGGGAACGATGTGCCAGCGCCATTGTTGTCAACTCTTGCTGCGCAGGCGATAGATCTACCAAAACCACCTGTGTTCGAGGAAGTAGAAGCGGTTCGGAAGCCAGAGACGTCACCAAGCTCGAGCTTGCCAAGCACAGGGTCGGAGCAGAAGAAGATACCCAAGTGGTTGAAAGGTTTGAGTAAGCAGAATTGACCATGCACGACGCTAGAGTTACTAAGAATGTCGGTTAGGGAAGTAGGATGTATTTCATTTCATGGAAACTGTACTACCTGTGTACCAATGTATCCTTGTAATGCACGCCGCATTGTATGTGCTTAAATGGCTTGTACCTTTACCTCACGTCCTAGTAGACTGGAAATTGGGGATCTACGAATTTTGCCCATGCCCATAACCCCCCGATGACATCCCTCACATCATATGATAGGTTAAGTTCACGAAGCGCTCCTGCTGCAATTTGTGAATCATTTCCGAGCCGACACAAGACCACGATCTTTGACGTAGCGTCTGATGGTACATAGGCAGAAGGATCCGCGAGCAGCTCGAGCAGTGGGACGCCTACATCCGATCTTAGAGCGACGGGAGGCAGAGTGTAATCAAGCTTACTTTGTGAGCCCGGTAAATGGCAAATACCGAATTCGGTCCTAGGGCGAACGTCAAGGAGCACCCATTGCTCGCGCGATTCCAGTCTTTGATGTAATTCCTAGAGGTATCGAGGTCATTTTTTACAGAGCGAGTGTGAACGCCTTACTTGAGCGGAGATGCGATCACCAGGGTTGCCTGAGACTAAACCTCTTGCTTGCCAATCGGGGCGAGGCCCCCCACAGAGCGCGATATAGTCGGTCTCGTGGATAGCACCTAGTCCTTGTCCGTCCACTCCACAGGCAACACATGTTGGTTTCCTCTCCCTTAGCTTGATGGTCCGGAACGGTGACACCGACATGGCAGAGAATAACATAAGGGAGGCTTTACCATCTATGACGACTTGCATCAGGAAGTCGAGCAGAAAAGGCAGTCTACACACCATGCAGGCCGACGATGATCTTGATCGTTTCCAATGCTTGCATAGTGCCGATAACACCGGTAACAGCACCCAAGATGCCCATCTCTGCACAACTCCCAGACATCTCTGGGGCGGGAGGCTTGGGGAAGATGCAGCGATAACATGGTCCCGACTCGCCGAGGTTGTAGACACAGAGCTGTCCTTCGTACCTTTGGGCGGCACCACTGACCAGAGGTCTTCCGAGTCGAACGGCAGTGTCAGACAGGAGATACCTAGTTGGCACGTTGTCTGTACAATCCAGAATTACATCGTACGGCTGCAAGAGTGTCACGACATTAGATGACTCTATTGCCCCATTGATGGGTTCCACTTGAATCGTCGAGTTGATCCTGGTACATACTTCACATTGAACAGGGAGAAGGACGATAAGTAGATGATCATTTACTTTTTGATGGCCGCCTCCGCCGAGAATACTTTGGACATGCCAATTGTACCTTCATTATGAAGCACTTGTCTCTGTATGTTGGAGAGTTCGACCGTATCGTGATCAATGATGGCTATGCGTCCTAGTTTCGGCTGGTAAATACGTCGACAACGCGACGTGGGGGAGATGCTTGCCGACACCAGCAGCAGCGAGGTACTGGAGCGCAGGGCATCCAAGACCCCCCGCGCCGACTACAGCCACTGATGCGCGTTGTAGCTTGATTTGACCTAAGAGTGACTTAATACCCGACGAACAGAAGAGAGCATGGAAAGAACCTTGTAAACTGAAATTGTCCAGGATCATTTGTCGGCCATAGCGGAGGTAGTCGTCGGGATGGGCCAGTCTCGGCAAACTGGTGTCATCCACCACCGTGCCGGAAAGGTTACTAGTGTTTGACTCTCCCATCATGATTGCACGTTGAGCTATGGATCAAAGGTAGGCAACATTCGGAACTGCCACCGGGTGCCAGTATCAAGTTAGTTGATCGGGTCACGCTCATCGGATTCAACTAAACGAGACCACTATCAACATCTGAGAATCCTCGCAAGCAAGGAAATTAAACAGAATAAAGCTCTACAAATGGTATACACCACTGCGGCAATCTATGCTATCAATGCAAGCAAAACATATTCAAACTATGGCTTTACCACCTGTCTCTTCCAG
Organism: Tylopilus orsonianus; assembly: GCA_038089095.1. Classification (NCBI taxonomy): domain Eukaryota; kingdom Fungi; phylum Basidiomycota; class Agaricomycetes; order Boletales; family Boletaceae; genus Tylopilus; species Tylopilus orsonianus. The sequence continues at coordinate 103 of JBBPKE010001068.1, read as the reverse complement.
TACCATTACCATAGTTGTCATACCCCCCGCCTCCATACCGTGAACCTCCACCACCACCACCACCACCACCACCCCCGCCTCGTCCACGGCCACCACCATAACG
>JBBPKE010001067.1:0-10045 GCA_038089095.1 Tylopilus orsonianus | reverse complement strand
GGGGGGGGGGGGGGGGGGGGGGGGGGGGGGGGGGGCGGGGGGGGGGGGGGGGGGGTCGGCAGGGGTCGGCGAGACGGACCGGCCATATGGGGAGGCCCAGTTGGCACGTAGGCCTGGGTCGGAGGTGAAGACACGAGCGCACCGTGCACGAACAGCGGCTGGTTCGTGTACTGAAACCCGACGGACTGCTCGCGCCCAAACATAGTACGCCTGGGTTCGTGCTCGACGTGCACCGCGTTCTGCAGCGGCTGCTGTGCGGTAAATGCCCGCTGCCCGTCGTACGCCATCGTCCTGATCCTCATCAAAAACGCATCTAAATCATCACGTGATACGTCGTCTTTGATACAAACACACACAAACACCCCTATTCGGTTCCCTTCTTTACTTCTAGTGCTTCCAATACATCCCACTCGGAAATTCATACTCGGCGATGCTCTCCGCGTGCATCTCCGTACTGCTATCGTGTCAGAAACACGCCATCTCCGCCATACCACCACTCACCTATATCCTTCTTTCTCATTTTCGGGAACAACGTACCGTCCCTGCTCATTAATTAAGCACGGATAAACAAAATGCTCGTGCAAATGGTCTGCATATTCGATGACGTTCCGCTCCATCGAACCAGAAATCGCAATATAGTCGATCAAGCTGCAAAACGCCGATTCGTGCTCAGCAGATGACGGTCCACCAGCACCCAGTACAGCACCCACCTCAGATGAATAACGTGTTCACAGAGCCCGACACCACCCGCGTGCGGACATACCAACACGCCGAATCTATGCCGCACACCGGATATCTCGTTAACAGGCCGATATCAGACTGAGCCCACTCACTTGGCCGCCATCAGAAGCACAGCAAGCACCTCGCTCACCCCACCCAGCCTACACGCATCGATCTGTGCTACATCCACCGCTTCCGCCTGGAACAGCTGCTTGAATGTCATCCTGTTGTGTGCATGCTCTCCCGTCGCAACGCCGATCCCGTACGGAGTGAGTGCCCGTCTAATGGTCGCGTGTCCGATAATATCGTCCGGCGCCGTCGGCTCTTCAATGAACCTGCACACAACATCAGTGCCCGTTATCAGTAGACCCAGACATCGCACCATGGCCTAATATCTTCCAGTGCCTTCACATATCGGACAGCCTCGTCGACGTCCCATACCTGATTGGCGTCAATCATCAGTACTGCTCCCGTCGGACCCGCATTCCTCCCCTTCAGTTCGGAGCTGTCGGGATTGCGCAACGTCTTGCCTAACGGATGATTCACATCATCCACATACACACGCTAGATCTTCACATACCAGCGGGATAATTCCTCGGATCATCGATAATCTGCCTAATCATTCGACCCCGCCGCAAATCATCCTCAAGCGAGGCGCCGACTTTCATCTTGAAGTGCGTCCACCCATTCTTGACCGCTTCTTTCGTGAGATGCGCAACCTTTTCATCGGAATACCCTAGTCAACGGTGCGCAGTGGATATCGCGCGGGAATCATTCGCTCCAGGCAGATACAGTATTCGTTTTCAGTCTCACCGAGCCACCCAGCGGACGTAATGTACGCAGGATATCTGGCACAAATGTTATCAGTGATTAGCCTCGACCAAACGGAGCATACACAACATACCCGACTTTTTTCACATACGCCTCTCTTTCCGGTTTTCCTCCTTCCCTAGCTTTCAGTATAGCCAGCGCTTCCTCGCGTGTGAGCACATCAGTGATGTACCGAAACGCCGTCGCATTCACGAGTTCTTCCTAGTGTCCGCGCCCACGAGGTTGATGAGGCGCAACGCCCGATACCGAAATGCACATTCGAGATCTCATTCAATCCGTTCGTGTGAGAAACACGAGGCGACGTACGGGGTTCATGTCCACGATGAGCTTCCATAGCGGCTTCTTTCGCGACTTTGCAAACATATCCCACACCGCATTATTTACGGCTGCGAGCGCAAGATGAATGATACCCTTTTCTGGGCCGATCCTGACAAACACCGCCGATGGCGTATGAGGGCAAGGTTAACGCTAGCTCCTGATCCCGGGCCGACGGATCAGATTGCCGATCTTACCAGCGTAACTGAGGGTCACCGGACATCCAATCCCATGCCTGACCCATGTTTGCAAAGAACTCCTCGGGATCGCGGCCTATCAAGCGCTGGGCGAGCACTTGGATGGCATGGCAGACCTGGTCGTATGCACCCGTCGATCATGAGTCCATTTCATGCAAGAAAGTGTGAAAACAAAGCCACAGGCACTCTCGTACGTTCATTAAGCAGGTAATGCACGAATTTGCCGTCACACACGCCCGTGCACCAGCAGCAAAGTGAAGTCGCGCGCGAAGCACAAAGAGAGCACATCGAGATGACTCACGATATCAGTTCCCCGACCGATGGTGAACGTCATCCCATGGCCGACTAGATCATAATCGGTATGCAATGTCACATACGCCGCGGAGTAATCGCAGTCGGTGTTCCTGTGACACGACGATATCAGCGCCTCGGTCGAGTCTCAGCCGCGCCCCATCGAGGGCCTCAATTCCCCATCTAGAAGTGTCCATGTGGGGTGCTCACATTGCATCGGTCCCATCACCAGTGAGGGACGTCGGAAAACGAACGTCTAGTCAGACAACACGGACCACCACATCGCCGAACGAGAGGTCAATAATGTCATCACAGACGCAGACGGATGACACGTCACGACTCACCGTGCGTCTCAAAGCGTGTGATTCTTCCGGGCATCGGGTACGACGATGTCTAGATCTGAGGGCGAGAACCAGGGCGCGTGGTGGTGGACTCAGTTGAGAGGACGACGTGCGGCAACGGCCCTTTTTCATAACAGTAATGCTCACAAAAACAGCGGCCCTGGGCTGTGGCCTGTGGGGGGACTTCGAGTGATCATCTGACATGACGGTGGGATTTTCACAGGGGTGGTGGACATAGGGGTTGTTTCACCATCATTGACATGCGGGGCAAAGGGCCCCGATGATGATGTGCAGCTTGAACACCCTACAGCTGTACAGCTTGTGCAAGCCTGAGAACACCAAGGAAGCGAACGTCGTGTAGTGAGACACGACGTTCGCGTAGACGATTGCAATCGATCATCGCGTGGCCACCGTGTAGGTACGACTTGGGGTACATACGTACGCGATTTCAAGATGCACAGCCAAATGTGACGTTCAGCAAGTTCTGCGCTGTCGGGTCTCGATTACATTCGATATCGAGCGTCGAATCTCGCAGCCTCCATAACAGAATCTCGCAGTCCGCGTAGTACTGATGAGCAACAGGAACTTCAATAATCGCCGTCGGCTAAGCTAGTCCAAGACTGCGATCCGGTCGGCTCGCGTGGAACACCTTTTCTGTGCTATACATGGATCGCAAGCTTATGCGTACCGTACGTTCACGAGAACTACAATACACGCTTCCGCATTCTTTGCAGCGTGTTATTCACGAGGCGCAAATCAGTAATGAATCAGCCACCCCTTTGACCATGGTCAAGGGGAAGATCGACCTACAATATTCTGGGGTGGAATTCTGGTGACAGGAACAAATACAGTGCGAACCATTGCATGTGATGGGATCGACGATCGCATTGTGACAGGTGCAACAAGGGAGGAAGCAGAGAGGTAGGATGAGCAAACTGAGCGAGCGTGAGCAGAGTACGGGTAAATGGGTGCAAGAGCTTTTGGTACAATCATCAACATCAAAGGAGGGGAGAAGGGGGAAGCATGAAAGAGACATCGACAAGAGTCATCACCATCCAAAATTCCAGTTTCGTTTTGGCAACCCCCCTTTCCTGCCAGCGACAGACCCGTGCGATAGATACATCAGTCAGCAACTCCTGCCCGCAAACCCAAACCGCGCCTTCTTCACGTGTTGCTCAGTTCACGTCGTCCAGCTTCTCCTTGTCATTAGCCGCGGCCGCAGCGGCGGCCTGCTCGCCCTCGACGTCGAAATTCTCGACGAGGTCAGGAACGTCGTCGTCATTGTCCGCGTCACCTACTGCCGGCCTCTGTTGCCCCTGTTGAATGGCTTGGTAAGATTCTGCGAGCTTGCGCAGAGATGCGAGGGAGTCAGGGCCGAGCTGGTTTAGAATACCAGGAACGAGCTCTGTGAGTTCCTTGACGTGTCCCGTGCCGTAGATCGCAAAGGTGTTGGCGGACACCGCGGCATGAACTGTTCGGAAATAGCAAGTCCAAGATTAATACCCCCAGATCCCCTCATCCGACGGAACATATTGTGGCCGGGGATATGTACAGGGGACAAAATGAAAGTGGTATCAATGAGAGAACGTGCCTTTTGGTGCGGTGAAATGCAGTACGTTCCCGTCCTCCCTGAACATGTTCACTTCCTCTACGCCGGGAATAGGTTGTACATTGAGCTTCTTGAGGGCTGCCTGGAGTTTTTTGTCGTCTTGTGCGGTGGAGGGCTTAGCTTTCCGGACGACCTTCCGACGCATGGTACCCTTGCCACCTAGAGCACGTTAGAAGTGAAACGGGGACAGAGATGGCGGTGAAGCGATGGTCACACCGCGGACGTGGCTGACCAAAACCGCTCACCAAGCCTGTTCGCCGCAGTCTGTGACTGCAGCTTGGCCAATTTTGCTGGATCCATGATGGAGGGCAGATGCGTCTGTACGGTGAAAACTTGCAGACAAGGTTTGTACGCAAACACGCGCACACAGACCACCTCCCCGTTCTCAGCCCTCGCCGATAAGATTATCTCGCCATGGAGTTCCACATCCGCCCCGCCACCGTTGCCGACGTCGTGCGTGCTCGCATCGCTGCCACGTCTACTACTGACCAGGCCATCTAGGATGCGCTTCTGGAGCTTGTCCACGATCTCGTGCGTCTACCCCTGTCACGCTGTGACCCCACTGACGCTTCCGCAGGCTGCATACGAGAAGGAACCAGAGTCCGCAAAGGCCACCCCCGAGCTGGTAGGAACCCCTGTCCCACACGCCAGCAACCACCCACCCCTTGCAGTTTAGAGAAAACATCTTTGTAAAGGGCTACGCACATGCGCTTCTTGCGTTCAAAGGCACCGCCGAGAATCCCGGCGCAGCCCTAGGCATGGCCCTCTACTTTTTCAACTTCTCTACCTGGACGGGAAGACCAGGGCTGTATGTATGTCGTGCAGGCAGTCGTCATGTCCATGCTTGACACCACACAGCTCGAGGACTTGTTTGTGAAGCCCGAGGCCAGGAACATGGGAATCGGCAAGGCCCTGTTCGCCGAACTTGGCAAGGTGGCACAGCAAAAGGTACCTTACTTATTATCTTTTTTTTTTTTGCGGGCCGACAGCCTTGTTGCTTTCCCTGACAGAACTGCGGACGTCTCGATTGGTCCGTACTCACGGTGGGTGCCCATGTCCTGAACAGCCACGCTTGGGAATTCATTCTGGCATTTTCAGTGGAACGAGCCGTCCATCGCGTTCTACGAAAAAGTTTTGTCGGCTAAGCGCATGGACGGCTGGATGGGCATGCGGCTGACGGACGAGGGCATCCAAAATCTAACCAAGTTTGCCCTCATCGCCAACTGAACAATCCACTGCTGTGGAGGGCCCACTTTGGGGAGCATTGACGCGACCGTGCGTGCAGATTGTATCCACAATGGGGTTTACATCCATGGCGCGGCAGTGTCAACTTAGTTGCCACTGATATATGATGCAGACTTTGGGTATGACTGTATAGCACTGTGACCAAAGTAGACCAAAGGGGAAAACATTATACTCCATCGTAACTGGCGCCACCAGCCTGCGTGTCGGACGTATGTCAGGAAGGGAGTGCAGTTACGCGGCATCACTTACCTTGCGCAGCCTAGACACGATGGGCTCCTCCTTCAAGTCATCCCTTTCACGGGCCGCTACCTCGATTGAGTAAACTCGCAGCACCTCCTTGACAGTCGCAGTGTGGACGGAAATCTAAAATGTGCGGAAGAACAAAGTGAGTCAAGGGACAAGTGGACATCACAACTAGGGTAGAGAGGGTGTGTGATATGCAGTTGGGAAAAAGACACCACGCAGCTCCGATGGGCTGACAGATGCACGCGGTATTGCACGTAAACTGGGGCCAACCTTTGCTTTGCGCATCACCTTGCAGCTAGATCCGATCCACACGACGAGGATGAACTTTTCGCGCTGGGATTCCTTGTCATTGGCGTAAGTGACGCGTGCATAGCCGTAAGAGGCCTTGGAGTCATCAAGAGCGTCTCGGAGCTCTGGGAGGCCGCCGGTGCCTGTCTTTGTGACTGCAAGCTTATCCGAGCGATCGGACTGGTGCGCGTGAGGACGGGGTGGGAAGGCAGGCCAGGGTGCGCTGACCTCATAATCCAAGAGCAGCCAGTTAGTATCGGACTTGTCGGAGCGCACGTCCAAGTAGGCTGGGAAGACGACGCTGGCTCGAGGGGTAGCAGGGAGTGTACAAAGAAGGGCTGACCTTTGTTGATGTCTTGGTCGGACACGTCGGCCATGCTGTCGTGGTGGGATGTGCTACCACTGATCGGGCGATGCCGACAACCAATCGTTGCCTACCACCATGTCTCTGCGAATCCTTGCTTGTCGACGCTACTCGCAGCGCATCCCACCTCGCAACTGGCAACTGGCCGGACACGTTCCCCCCACCTCCCTCCTCTTCGACGACGACGCCGCCCCCTCCCTCGATCTCAGCGAGGACGATTCGCCCCCTCCCCCCAAAAAGCACCCCGCCGCTCCTCCAACCCCTGAGCAGTGGCGACGGCATCGCGAGACGATCAAACAGGCGTTCCCAGACGGCTGGAACCCCACGCGCAAGCTGTCGCGCGACGCCATGGACGGACTTCGTTCTCTGCACACACTCGACAAGAACACATTCTCCTGTGCGGTGCTCGCGGACAAGTTCAAGATCAGTCCAGAAGCCGTCCGCCGCGTATTACGGAGCAAGTGGGAGCCATCGAGAGAGAAGCGGGCCCGCCTGGCAGAGAGGGAAAGAAAGAGCAGAGAAGATTGGATCGCGAGAAGAAGACAAGAGGAGAAGGACAGCGCAGCTCAGATCCTCTCCGAGGCTAGACAGAACGACCGACCCCGATCCTGTCAAACGTCGACGCGAGGCAAGCCAAAGGACAAGTTCTTTTTCGAATGACATCTGCCGCTTCGAACGTGCGAAGACTCATGGCGCCCCGTTTTTTTCGTGTGTCGTTTGGAATGTACTAATTATCCAATCACTCGCGTTGGCGCCAACGTAGACAAGCGAAACACGTCGTCTTACATGTTAGTTTTGATGCACGTCGAACTTGGTTCAAGTTGTCGGGAGCTTCCGAACATAGCTAACCACTAATTCGATGTTCATCCTCATGTATTTAATGACACCACTATCCCAAGTCTATCAATATCTATGATACCATCAAGGCAGGGGTGAACGAGCAAGTCCGGTGACTGCGAGATGCCGACCGCAAAGATTACACATTGAGTAGTATGTAATAGTTCAGAGTACAGTGGAGAATAGAGGTGCAGGTATGACTATGCCAGGTATGGTTAAGTGAGCTGTAACACGTATGTACCAAAGTACGCACTATCCCGATTTATCGGAGTGCTAGTCCTGTATATTACTCGAAGTTGATAGATAGAATATAAAGTGAAGTTAGGTTCGAATATTTGAACAAAAGGAGCGTGGGTTGAACGATGTGAGATATGCTGAAACAGCTTTAAATTTGTGGCACAAACGAGTCCAGAGTTCGGTGGTCAACGTCCAGCTTGACCTATAATGTAATTTCGGTCCTGTCGTAGGCAAGATAATAAACGTCTTTGTCAGGGCGGCACAAGAGGATGTCGTTCCAATTGGGTCGTGGTAGAATGTCGGGTCGTGCTCCTCTAGAGTCTACAATCGAATACCGAAACCGCAAAAGCATCATGGATGTGACGAGCTTGAGCTCCATTCTCGCCAAACGTTGGCCGAGGCAGACGGTCTTCCCTGTGAACACGATGCAGTAATTTCATTGTCAGCCACGTAATGATACAGCCTGCTATGCACACTCACCACCTCCCCATCCAACATAGCCGAACGGCGTTTTCGCCTCCTTGCGGCTCGGGTCGAATTTCCACGGATCGGGGTACAGTTCTGGGTTCAGATGTACGTCCGAAAATGGATAAACGATGTATGCACCCGAAGGGATAGTTTTTGAATCGATGACTGTATCAGGTCCGAGGTTACGACGCATGGCAGTGTGTGGCTGCGCAACCCGAAGTGTCTCGTGGATGAGGGCATCAAGAACAGGTGTTTCCATTTCCCAGGCTTCCAACGGAATGGATGCCAAGTGTGACGCAAGCGAAGCGCCAGCTGCTTCCGGGCGGTACGTCGACAGTAGTTCTTCGATCTCTCGGATGGCTTTGCTCTTCCACTCCTGGTTATTCCCGAGAAAGGTTATGAGCCATGATGCCGTAGTACCGGTTGCTCTCGCTCCCGCCACTAGAAGACCCATCATGAACTAGAAGCAAGTCAGTGGGGTGCCGAAAAGGTGACGTCCGATGACTCACCCCCACAATGACTAGACGCTCATCTTCCGAGTCAATAAGCACCTGAAGCGTGTCATTCTGAGGTTTACCATTCCTGATCCGAATATCAATGGCGTGCGAGACGATATCGTACACCTCCTTGGTCGCTATTAACTTCTTAAGCATACTTGGGGCGGGCAACCAAGGAAGCAGAACAGTTGCTGGGGTTGTCCCACTGTCCAATACATCATACAAGCTTTTGAGTCGTGCAACCAGTGCAGGGTCGTCCGCAATTTCTGAACTAGTGAGACTTCGTACAGTAGTTTGGAAAACGAGCTATCATGAGCGGACATTAGTTCCCGAGAAGACAGCTTGCCGTTCGTCAACATACTTCGTATATCTTTTCAAAGGGATCGAACGTTCCACTCGCTCCCCAAGTATCCATAACTCGACAACAATCGTCCACAATGAGGGGAATGACTACATAGGGGAGGTCAGCGACATACACCAATGGATGTCGGCCACGCATACGTTGTCGGAGATGTTCATTTTTTTGCACCGAAGCGAGACGCTTGTGGATGAGGGCTATGCGGCGAGTCTGAAGATCCGAAGTAACGCCTTTGACCATAGGGATCTCATAGTGGGCCTTAATACGACCGATGTGGATGAGCTAGGAAAGGCACACATACCGCGCCCGACAGAACCTTGAACCCTTCCGTCAGATCAAATGCCCTGTTTGCGAAGAACGCTTTCCGCGCCGACTCCCCGGATACGACGATGACAGTCTCCTGTGGATGACGTTAGTGACCCACATGCAAGTCCGAGCGGTGAGATGAGGACGAACGCGCAGCATGTTAAATTGAAATAGCTTCTCTCCCGTTTTCCGGAATCCGTCGTTAAGGAAGTCGAAGCGTCGCCGAAAGAACGGAGCGATAGCGAGGAGGTGGGAACCAGGCAAATAAACAGGGGTTTGCGCGGCGAGGTCTTCCTTGGACGAGCCATGACCAAACACTAGGAGGGCGAAAAGAATGATGAAAGCCAAGACCACTTGGACCTTGAGGCTCGACATAAGAAAGGCGTCGGCAGCTGATTGCAAACCGACAGTGTACATGATTCAGGAAGCGGGAACCTTTGGATAAGGGAGGGGGGGACGGCGAGGGTCAGAATACGATTGATGCCGCTTCTTTTAACTATTGCCAGTAACTGTGCACGTTTTCCTGTGAAATGACATTTAGTCCAACATGCTTCATGGCCAAGCTGCCGTGCCTCTCACCGCTTGTAGACAGCTGAATCAAGTCCAAATTCGGCGCGGGATCTTGTCAATCAAATCGCCTCGGTTCCGGCACGATCTTGTGAGGCAATAGATGAAACCACGTGCAATGAGAGGCCGCCGTCAGGCTGCAACACCCATTTGGACACTGCAGCTTGGCCGCGCCATCCTGTCCCTTCTCAGTCCCCGTCCGCTGTGAGTATGGACATTGGTGCATCTTCACTTCTCCTGTTTCCCAGTTGATCTCCAGGTTGTGTTTTTGTAACCACATATATCCTAAGATAAAAGTGTTTTTTACTAAGTTAGTGACTTTGGTGGT
>JBBPKE010001066.1:0-10046 GCA_038089095.1 Tylopilus orsonianus | reverse complement strand
CAACAAGCTCGTATCGCGCCTACCCCCCACTCTGGTCTCCCCTGTCAATGCCGCCGTTGCAGTAGCAGCGCTCTGGGCATTCGTCAAGTTGATTGGCATGTCGCGCAAGCGGCTTCGCACGACCAGACTCAGAGGCCCAGCCAGCCCGAGCTTTCTGTATGGCGTCGGAAAGATGACTTTCCAAGAGGACGACCCGGCTCCCATTTACGAATCGTGGGCCCAAGAGTACGGTACAGCATATGAAGTCCCTTCAACTTTGGGGAAGCGCAGGGTCGTTTTGTATGATCCCAAGGCCATCGGACACTTCCACGCAAAGGACACTTGGACGTATGTTCGGACGCCCCTAACTAGGAAATCCCTCGAGAACGGGGTACGTCCGGAACCTAGTTTGGCGTTTCGTATATGACGTTGACCATACCGTTACAGTTTGGAAAAGGCCTATTTTGGGCTGATGGAGAAAGCCACAAAAGGTACGCTGTTACACTAATTGTGGCGAGGCGAAATTGATGGTCCGTTAGACAACGCAAATCTTTGACGCCTGCATTTAGTGTTGCTTCCATTCGACAGCTGACACCGATATTCTACGACTCTGCACACAAGGTACTGCCCCAATCTCTTGATATTCGTATCTGCCTCATGAGTCTTTGCGTCCCATTAGACCAAAGGGGCCTGGAATGCTCTTATTGAATCGAGCGGTGAAAACAGTGCTGTCATTGATGTACAGAATTGGTGAGTTTCAAGTACTAGTCGCTTCAACTTGGTTTGACTGTCGTTTGAAAAGGATGAATTACATTTCGTATGTGTTTTCCTTGTTCTTTCTTGCAGTCTTACTAATTGCAACAGCCTCGACACCATTGGTCTCGCTGGTTTCTCACACGACTTTGGTGCTCTGGATGGGAAACACGCCTCGGTCACTGAAGTTTTCGACACTTTTGGTGCAGACTCGTCTGCATCTGCATTAAACGTCGGCCTTAACCTCTTGGCCCAGGCGTTCCCGATTCTTGTGAAGATACCTACGCCGCGCGCGAAGCTTCTCTGGAAGTTGAATACTGCAATGGAGGAGATATTAAATGTGTTGATTGCCCGAACAAAGAAGGATATGGATATGGATTCAGTTGGTCAGAAGGAGAAGTCCGTTATCGGGCTACTGAGTACGTCTCCAATTTAGAATCTAGGCGACTCGGTTTATTCACACTTTCCTTACTAGTCAAGGGAGAGAGCGCCGATTCAGAGTTCCACTTGTCGAAGGAGGAGGTACTCTCACAGGTAACCCAAAATCTTGAATGAACATCCGAGTTTTCGTTTCTCACAATTAGTTGCAGATGAAAATTTTGCTTCTTGCCGGATATGAAACCACATCTAGTGAGTTCTAGTGTTGCGTTCCAGAAATAAGTAACTTATATCACCTCTAGTTAGCATGACGGTAATCTCATTCATGATGCCCTGTAGAAGCTAAAGCTAACCAACAATGATTAGTGGGCCTTGACGGAACTTTCGCGGAACCCCGACATTCAGACTAAACTGCGAAATGAGCTTCTCGAACTTGGGTCTGATCCGACGTACGAACAACTTGCTAATGGACTCCCCTATCTTGATGCTGTCGTCCATGAAATCCTCCGAATTCACGCTCCCGTCCGTGAAAACGTGCGGATAGTAAGTCAACCGATATCTATTTTGATCTTGATACCAATCCTATTTGCCTTTGTGATTCGTAGGCTGGCGAAGACGACGTGGTGCCTCTCTCCGAACCGGTTCGCACGAAATCTGGCGAGCTGGTTGACAGCTTGTCCATCGCCAAAGGGACTACCGTTTTGATTCCCATGGCATCCATCAACCTTTCTGCCGCTATTTGGGGCGAAGACGCCAAGGAGTTCAAACCCAGCCGATGGCTGGAAGACGGCCACGGTCAAGCTGGAGTTCCGGCGAAAGCTAGAGAAGTACTGGGGCATCGTCATCTGCTCACCTTCTCGGATGGTCCTAGGACGTGCATAGGGAAGACGTTTGCAGTCACCGAGTTCAAGGTAAGTGACGATTGCCGTCATGGTGGCAGTCGCTAAAACATCGACTGGACAGGCCGTCATGTCTGTGATGATCAAGAACTTTGTCTTTGAGCTGCGTGACGGCCCGGAGACAAAGATTGAGATGGCCAGAGGCTTCCTTCCCAGGCCTCGGGTTGCCGGGGAGGAAGGGTGCAAATTACCACTGCGCGTGAGGCCATACATGGGATGAATGATTTCGAGGTTGTTATGTTTTTGCTTTCATTTTTGTTTCCGTACAGATCTAGGTTAGATGCTCTCTAAACCTGTTGACACAATCGTCTGACTCTTTATAACTAGTAACGAAACTCGCATGTCTGAGATATTTAATATTACCTCTTGATTTGTATCCATCCTCGTATAATATAGTATAAATCTGCATGAAGCAGACATAGAATTGCGCTTGCTAGCCTGATCCTCGGGTATCAGATTCTCAGACTCTGGTCAGATGTTCGCTCTTTGAAACGTGAACATGTTGTTAGAATCCTCAGTAAGTCACTTTATTAGCACTGTAGCTATGTACCTGTTAGAATCCTTAGTAAGTCACTGAAGAACTATACAGTAAAACTAACTATGGTGCGATGTAGCTATGCTTAGGTAAGCTACCATATACATATACGGAAATAGCGGAAGCTGTCCCTGCACGCAAGCATCGGTGCGAACACACAAACCCAACCAGCTTTATACAGTAATATAAGAATTTGGGATTTTAATGCAGTCACTTTGGCTGTGGACAAACATAGGACCCAATCGGCGATCAACACATCAATGACTGTACACACCAATTGACTACAAGACAACGGAATTTTAACTTTGATGCATCAGTGAAAGTAAAGTCAACCAAGAGACCAGAGTTAATTCATCACACAGTCAATGAGACAAGCTCCGTGAGGGGGGGGGGGTCACTGAGACTTTGATACATCATGATCTTGATCACCAGAGCACAGCATACGTAGGAGGACTGGCTCGAGCGCATGCACCAAAGAAATAATAGGCCGACATTAATATAATCCACGTGGTCGTTCTTACTAACATGGAACATGTACGATCATCGTGGTACACACGTCATTCAAAACACCGTACACGCAAAGGCACCGCAGTACCCTCCTCACCCGCCACTTTCGGGCGTGGTAAAATACCCCTGACCATCTCGATCTCCGTCTCGGGTCCATCTCGCAGTTCAAACACAAAGTTCTTCACGAGAGTTGAGAGAGCAATCTATGATTATCAGGGCGGGTCAATCAGGCGGCACACGTATCCAGTAGCATTATAAACCGTACCTTGAACTCGGCTATTGCAAATCCTTTTCCGAGACAGGTCCTCGGCCCATCAATAAATGTCAATAGATGACGATGTCCTTGAACTTCTCTCGCTCCAGCAGGAATACCATCCTCATTGATCCAGCGCTCAGGCTTGAACTCTTTGGCGTCGGGACCCCACAGCGCCGTGGACCGATTCATGGACGGTACTGAAACAGACAAGTGGGTTCCCTTTGCGACCGAGATGTAGTCGACGAGCTCGCCAGATCGGGTACGTATCGGCTGGCTCAACGGGATGAGGTCGTCCACTGCAGCCTGTTCAAAGGTGCCAAAGGGTCACATAGCACATAGAGATGAGTCACGCGTGCTCACCATGCGAGTAAAATCAGGGAGAGGTGCATGCATACGAAGGGTTTCGTGTACCACGGCATCGAGATAGGGAAGACTGTTGGACAGTTGATCGTAAGTCGGGTCGGACCCGAACTCGAAAAGTTCCGCTCGCAATTTCGTCTGGATACTCGTGTTTTTGGAGAGCTCGATTAGGGCCCACTGAACAGCCAAGATCCTTACATGTCAGCAACACAGCGTTCTGTTGACTAGGCTCTCATACCGTCAGACTGACTAGGGTGCAAGATGAGCCTAGAGTCCAGTTTGATTCGGAGATCAGGCAAGCTCACTAGATGTGGTCTCGTAGCCAGCAAGGAGGAGAACTTTGGCCTACGTAAGGGAGGTCATCTGAGATGTCAGTCAATGTAATATTCCAAGTCACACCTGTGCCATTACTTCTTCGCGTGTCATGTGCAACTGGTTACCCAGATTTTCAGCCCTAACTAAGTGAGTCGAGTTCAAGCCGCCAAACACCAGGCAATACGTAACATACTGAGAAGACCAAGGATAGATTTCTCTTCCCTCTCTCCTAATGTACCTGCCTCTTTCTCTTTCCTCGATTTCGTGAGGAGAGTATTTGAAATGTCCCCCATTGTGTCATTTAGCCTCTTGACTAGCTTCGAGTGGGGCGTCGGGAGGTTCAGCAGCCATGGGAATGCTTGAGCGAAGAGTATAATAAACATGTTAATATTGGAGGCCTTGCCTCCCTGATTCCCAAGGGCTTCAAAAATTTCCGTCACTGAGACCGGTTTACCATCCAGCGAGCCAAAGTCATGAGAAAACCCGGCTATTCCGATAGTGTCAAGACTAGTTGAATCTGATCAGATGTTTGAACGGTCCAGCCAGAGACACTCAGTTCGTACGAGATACGATTCATCCTAGTAGGTTTCAGCATAACGTCAGGTCCATCTTCCATGCGAGATTGTACATACCAACTCTGGGCTTCAATCGTGGCGCTACCACCACCTTGCTCAATCAAGGAATCCCAATGACTTTTAGCCTGAACTTACTCCTCAGACACGTATCAAAACCAGTAGACATGGTGGGCACCAACCTTGTAGACAGAATCATAGAAGACTGATGATAAATTACGAATAGCAGCATTACTGAATGCTGGAGTCAGGATTTTTCGTTGCCTGTGTCACGTCTCGTCAGCGCTGGTACTCCATATAGTCTACATACAGGTGCTGACCTTCTATGACTCTCTCCTATGGCAGACAATATTCCTTTCCCCACCTTTACAAGTCATCAGCGCACTTTGATTATCGACAACTCCTATCTTTGCTCACAATGTTCTCCGTTGCGATCTTCCCGAACGACGTTAGTATGTACGTCCATGGCTCCCCTCCATAAAGGTGAGCTATCGCTTTCGGGTCACAAAGAAAAATTCTTGTTCCTCCCAGCCCCGTTGAGACCTCATATACCCCACCGTACTCTTCCACCCATCGTTCGCACTGCGCACCCGAGTCTGGCGACGTGAAGAGAAGTTTACCGACCCCCCACAGAAAAGAGGGATTGGGCGGTCCGCGGAGAGCAGTCGTCTTCATTCGGGCACGAGTGACTTGAACGACTTTGAAAATGGCGTACATGGCACCAAAGGCACAAGCAGCATCGATGAAACGCAGGCGACGGGGTAGGGCAAGGTTGCTTGCAAGCAATACTCGCAACCATTCCAGCGGGGTCTCATCCGCCATTATTTCAGGGGGAAAGGGCATTCTGTCCAACCTAGACGGTACGATCAGCGCAGTGATGGGCTCACGGAACTAGGACGCGGTAGACACCGGGCGGTCTCCCGAGAACAAGTATTTAAGGAGAGGGACCACAAGAAATTTTGTTATATTTAGTCGCTGAAGGGAAATGGGATATGATCCGGCCTGAAATCAGCATTCCCTGGCGCGGCGCAAACCGCCGAATGCGATCTCACAGTGAAAGCCCCTGCCAAGACCGCTCGCCGACGGATCTAATCAACCCATTTGATTGGAGACTAACCGATTTGTTTTATTATAGCAAATTCTGCGTACGTATTGCAAAAAATTCCCAAACGGGAATCCAGCTTCGGACTGAGGGCTCGGAGGCGGTTGCTAAAGCATCCGTCGGAACGTGCGTGAGCATCCACCCAGGACAATGTAGGAACGCCTTTACGATGTGGGACAGCGGAATTTCTGTAACGACTTACTGAGCTCGCGCCATTGATAGCCGGACATTCAAACTAAGCTGCCCCCCCAGCTTGGTCCTGATTCAACCTACGAACAGCTTGCTAATGGTCTTTCCCATCTTAACGCTGTTGTCCATGAAATCCTCCATATTCGTGCTCCCGTCCGTGAGATCGTGCGGATAGTAAGTTCATCACCATATATTTCGATTCCGGTTCCAATCCGTCTCATTTCCATAATCCGTAGCCTGGCGAAGATGACATGATCCCTTTTTCCGAACTAGTAAGCACGGAATCTGGCGAGTCGGTTGAGTCAACAGCTTGTTCATTGCTAACTTGAGGAGCCATCGTTACAATTCCCATAGCGTCCATCAACTTTCAACAATTTCGACAGCCATTTGGGGTAAAGATGCCGAAATTTTCAAACCCAGCCCATGGCTTGAAGGCGACCATGGTCGGATCGGAATGTCGACAAAAACCGGGGCATCATCATCTGCTCATATTTTCTGATGAGCCTAGGACGTGCATAGGGAAGACATTTTCAGTCACTGAGCTCAAGATGGGTAACGTTTGTGATCATGATGTCAGGCGCTTAAAACATCATCTGGACAGGCTGTCTTGTCTGTAATGTCAAGAACTTTGTCTTTGAGCTGCGTGACAGCCCGGAGACAAAGGTAGGGAAGGGTGGAGGTCTCCTTCCCAGGCCACGGGTCACCGGGGAGGAAAGGTGCAATTTAGTACTCCGCATGAGACCATGCGTGAGATTAAAAAAACTGAGGTTATGTTACTTCTGCTCTCGTAGTCCTTTCCGTTCAGTTCTTGCGTCGATCCATGTCAGATACTCCACATCAGCCGATACAGTCGTCTCTGGTCTTTTGTATTCAGCGATGAAGCTCGCGTACGTTTGAAATATCTATTATCACCTCCCCACTTGTATCAATCCTCGGAGTCCCGAATACAGCACACGAATTCCCCTCAGTTTCAAGGGAGTGTCGTGATTATTTGGTCGACAAGGATCATGGTGATTTTTCTTCTTTAAGTGGGAGGATTAGGAAAATTACAAAAGTCAGCACAAAACAAACAAAGAAATGTGCCCGCTAACTTGGGCCTCGAACATCAGGCTCTCAGACTCTAGTCAGACGCCCACTTCTCGGAATACGAAAGTACTTTGCACCATTACTACAGAAATTAATACCCGGTCGACGCGCATCTAAGTTGGTAGTTCCGCACATAGAACAGTACATGATTATCAAAGAGAGATAAGATAACTGGACAAAGCCAACACAAGTACCCCCAGATACTTATTCGAAACGCCGCACGCGCAAAGGCACCGCAGTACCTTCCTCGCCTGCCACTTTCGGCCGCGGCAGGATCCCTCTCGACATCTCAATCACCGTTTCAGGGCCATCTCGGAGCTCGAAAACAAAATGTTTAACGAGAAGTGAAAGAACGGTCTGTTAGAGGTGTCAATTGTTCATGCTAAAGAAACGAAAAAAAAAAAAAGAGCAGAATCAGACGCAGGGTGTACCATACCTTGATTTCGGCCATCGCGAACCACTTTCCGAGGCACGTCCTCGGGCCATCGATGAAAGTCAACAAGTGGCGATGTCCTTGAACCTCTCTCGCTCCGGCAGGAATACCATCCTCATTGATCCAGCGGTCGGGCTTGAATTCCTTGGCATCAGGACCCCACAATGTCGTGGACCGATTTATGCAAGGAATGGAAACAAACAGGTGAGCTCCCTTTACGACTGAGATGCGGTCCACGAGTTTGCCGGACTGAGTGCGTATGGGTTGGCTCAAGGGGAGCACATCATCCACCGCAGCCTATTCGCGGCATCTATTGGCTCATCCATCGCATAAATTTAGTCTTATGTGCTCACCATGCGAGCAAAGTCCTGGACAGCAGCGTGC
This sequence comes from Tylopilus orsonianus, assembly GCA_038089095.1. Classification (NCBI taxonomy): domain Eukaryota; kingdom Fungi; phylum Basidiomycota; class Agaricomycetes; order Boletales; family Boletaceae; genus Tylopilus; species Tylopilus orsonianus. The sequence goes on along the minus strand of JBBPKE010001066.1, from coordinate 2,298 downwards.
ATCCGAAGGGTTTCGTGTACCACAGCGTCAAGATAAGGGAGATTGTTGGACAGCTGATCATAGGTCGGATCGGCCCCGAACTTGAGCAGTTCCGCTCGTAGCTTGGTTTGGATACTCGGATTTCTGGAGAGCTCTATTAGCGCCCACTGAACAACGAAAAATAGTGGCACGTTAGATACATCGCGTTATGAACCACACGTGCATACCGTCAGACTGACTAGGACAACAATAATATGTTGTGAGTCTGATTCGATTTACAGGACAGGCAGCTTACTCGACGTGGTCTCATAACCAGCCAGAAGTAAAACTTTGGCCTGGATGCGAATCATTATTGATATATCAACCGACACTATATGTCTAGCCTGCATACCTGTGCAATTACCTCCTCTTGTGTCAGATGAAGCGCCTGGCTGCCCTGATTTTCAGCCCCAACTAGGTAAACAGAGTCAAGTTTGCCAAACAAACGAGGCCGTAAAAGCATACTTAGAAGACCAAGGATAGACTTCTCTTCCGTCTCTCCCAAGGTGCCTATTTCCTTCTCTTCCCTCGATTTCGTGAGCAACGCATTTGAAATATCGCCCATTGTGTCATTCAGCTTCTTGATAACCTTCGAGTGTGGCGTTGGGAGATTCAACAACCATGGGAGTTCCTGAGCGAACAAAACAAGGAACTTGTTAAGGGTCTTGGTTCCATGATCTCCAAACGAGTCAAAGACTTCCATCATCGACGTCGGTTTGCCATCCAACGAGCCAAAATCATGAGAAAAGCCGGCTATCCCAATGGTGTCGAGACTAGTTAAACCCAGTTAGACAGTGCGACAAAGAAGCACCCAACGTCATACGAGATATGATTCATCCTGCGTCACAGCTAACGCTTAGATGAGTCTGTCATGAAATGAAAATCACCCACCAATCTTGAATCTCAATCACGGCGCTACCACTACTATCTGATTCTATCAAGGAATCCCAAGTGTCCTTGGTCTAAACTCATCCATGAGGAACTTTCAATGTCCAGGAAATCAGATGCAACCTTGTAAGCTGAATCATAGAATACCGATGTCAAGTCGCGGATCGCAGCATGACTAAAAGCTGGAGTCAATGTTCTCCGTTGTCTCCAGACCTTGTTAGCGAGGGCACTCCGATATGAACGGAATACAAAAAAGGAAGTACTACTACCAACCTCCGGTGACTCTCTCCATGTGCAGACATCAACCCCTTGCCGACCTAGTATGCAAACCCAGATCAGCGGGCACCACGATATCAAGCCCTGGATATCACTCACAACGCTCAATGTAGCAGTCTCTCCAAAGGGCGTCAACACGTACTTCCATGAATCCCCTCCGAAAACATGCGCGATTGCTTTCGGGTCGCAGAGAACGATCTTTCTTCCACCCAGTGCTGTGGGTATCTGATACACCCCTCCGTACTCTTCCGCCCACTTCTCGTACTCTGCACCCGGGTCCGGAGATTGAAGGAGCACTTTGCCGACGCCCCATACGAATGATGGGCTGGATGGTCCACCGAGGTCGGTCGTTTTCAATCGGAGACGGGCGAATTGGATAACCTTGCGAACGGCGTAAAGGGCACCTATTGCGTACACTACGTGGACGACCCGTAGGCGGCGCGCTAAAGCAAGTCCGATGGCGAGCGACGGATAAAACGATTCGGGCGATATCGTGTTCAAGGTCATGATTGTTGGAAAGAATACTGCCAGTATTATAACGACTCAACCCGAGGTGGACAGTACAGGAAATGCAGAAAACGAGATGGCAGTGTCTGAGGACAGACGTATAAATATTGCGGCGATGGAGGGCCATACACTATGTACTGCCTACAGTTTATTAGTCCATGGAGCCGAAATTATCTGCCACATGCGAGAAAAAAAAGGAAAGAATATGCCGTCAGGAGAACTCCCGAGTTGTCGAAATCACTTGCCGACGGATCTAACCATGTGAACATGTACAATCATCGTGGTACGTGTCATTCAACACGTCGTACACGCAAGGGTACCGCAGTACCCTCCTCCCCCACCACTTTCGGACGCGGTAAAAGGCCCCTTACCATCTCAATTTCAACCTCGGGCCCATCTCGCAGCTCGAATACAAAATTTTTCACGAGAGTTGAAAGGACGATCTACGATGGAGCGAATCGTTCATGCAGCGCACATCCAGTAGCAATATGCGCCATACATTGAACTCGGCTATTGCAAATCCTTTTCCGAGACAGGTCCTCGGCCCATCGATAAATGTCAGTAGATGACGATGTCCTTGAATCTCTCTCGCTCCAGCAGGAATACCAT
>JBBPKE010001062.1:0-10061 GCA_038089095.1 Tylopilus orsonianus | reverse complement strand
TAAAAGACATTATGGCTTTGGAGAAGAAGGGAAAAGGGCGAGCCAACTGAGGAATCCGAAACCTCAGAAGGCAAAAGGTAATTATTTTTAGAATCGTTTTGAAGTGCTAAAGGTGCATGACAAGGACTATAGCAATGCCTATAGTGAGTATAATATTGAAAATGTAGTAAACAATAAAAAAGGGATCCCATGTAAAGTAGTAGGTGCCAACAGATGCATTCCAGTATGTACCACCAAAGGTGCTGCTGGCTTCAGTGTGTATGCTGCAGAAGATGCAGTGATACCAAAGGGGGGGAAAGCACTTGTTGATACTGCAATCCAAGTTACAATTCCTAATGGTTTCTATGAAAGGCTTGCATCCTGATCTGGGCTTGCCTCCAAGAAGTCTATCGAAGTCAGAGCAGGTGTTATTGACTTGGACTATCGAGGAAATGTCTTTGTTCTGTTATTTAATCATAGCAATGAGGACTTTAATGTATCAGTTGGAGATAGGATAGCTCAACTGATCATTGAACAGATCGGTACCCAACCTCTGGAGAAAGCTGATGATTTGGGAGATATCAGAAGGGGTGAGAAGGGATTTGGTAGTACTGGAATTCAATGTACCACTACAACTGAGACTGGGACCCCTTGTGGGCTCGCTGCACAGGAATGCAGGCTTAATTCAGTCACAATAAAAACAAAAAAAGAAAATACCCATGACCTCCTTGATATTCCAGATCAAGTATGGGTTAGGAACCTAAAGCATCAACAAGAGCTTACCTTGATGGTATCTGTTGCTCCACCAACTGAAAAAGGGAAAATGCAAAAAGTCAATACCTTACTGGATAGTGGTGCTAATGGAATGTTCATCAACAAGACATGGGCAAAAAGTCACGGAATTCCACTCCAACAATTAGAAAGGGAAATCCCAGTTTTCAATGTCAATAGAACAAAGAACTCAGCAGGAAATATTACACATACTGCAGAGTTAATCATGGATTACAAAGGACACAGAGAACGCATCATAGCTGAAGTAATGGACCTAGAAAAAAATGACTTTATCCTAGAATATACCTGATTAGAAAAGCATAATCCTTCTATTGATTGGAAGACTGGGGAAGTACACCTTCACCAATGCCCATGTTCCTGTTATCTCCTTCAAGAACGAATGTGCTTTATAAGATCCTTATTGGATAAGGAAATAGAAAATGCACAGGTCATATACCCAAAACTCAAAGCACTTGAGAAGGATGTCAAATGAGAGACAACTGTGGACGAGCTAGTCCCACCACAATACCTTCATGATTATTATTCAGTTTTTTCAAAAGGATCCTCCAAGAGGATGCCACTTAAGAAACCATGAGATCATTGTATCCAATTAAAGGAAGGATTTCGACCTAAGTATACCCAATGTCTCCAGAAGAATGGGCTGAAGTTGATAGCTTCATAGAAGAACAACTCTGAAAAGGATATATTCGACCTTCAAAATCACCAATGACATCTCCTGTCTTCTTCATACCAAAGAAAGACAGAAAGAAGTGTATGGTACAGGATTACCATTACCTAAATGAATGGACAGTCAAAAACAATTACCCATTGCTGCTGATTTCAGATTTGATTAATCACCTAAAGGGTTCAAAGTTGTTTATGAAGATGGATCTTTGCTGGGGCTACAATAATATTCGAATGAAAGAGGGTAACAAATGGAAAGTGGCTTTCACCACCCATCGGAGAAGTTTTGAGCCATTAGTAATGTTCTTTGGACAATCAAACTTGCCAGCAATGTTTCAAACAATGATGAACAATATTTTCTATGATATGCACACTTGTATCATCATTTATATAGATGATCTCATAATCTTTATGAAGACAAAGGATCAGGTGGAACATGATGCAGTTGTCTTGGAAGTGTTGAAAAGACTCAAAGAGCATGACCTCTTTGTAAAACCAGAAAAATGTGTTTTCTCTGTTGAAAAAGTCAAAATGTTAGGAATGATCATTACTCCTGAAGGGGTCTTTATGGCAGAGGATAAAATAAAAGGGATAATGGAATGGCCAGTACCCAAAACTGTTAAAGGGGTCTGAGGCTTCCTAGGATTGGCAAACTTCTACCAATGATTTGTCAAAGATTTTGCAATAATTGCAAGGCCATTGAATGACCTTACAAAGAAAGATGTTCCTTTTGAATGGATGGAACAATGACAACAAGCATTCGATACATTAAAAAAAGCATTCATGACAGCTCCAGTAATGACATATCCAGATGAAGATACTCCCTATAGATTAGAATGTGATGCATCAGACTTTACAACATGAGCAGTCCTTTCTTAAGAAATTGATGGGAAATGGCACCTGGTAGCTTACTCATCAAATTCAATGACCCCAGAACAGTGAAACTACCCAATCACTGATAAAGAGATGCTAGCCATCATAAATGTGTTAGAACAATGGCGACATTACCTTGAAGGTGCTAAGCATCAGTTTGAGATTTGGATAGACCATTCAAATCTTCAATATTTCATAAAAGGGCAAGATCTCAATCGACGACAAGCACATTGGATGTAATATCTCTCACAATTCGATTTCTTACTGGTTAAGAAGGCTGGAACTTCTATAGGAAAACCCAACGCACTCTCTCAAAGAGAAGATCATGCTATTGGGATAGAAAATGACAATAAAGGGATTATAATGATCCTGGAAAGTAAAGTTCGCTGAATGCAACCTACTTATGTAGGAACAGCCAAAGAAGATCTTCTCAATGAAGTAAAGAAGGCACAAGGATCTCCTGAGGAGTTAAAGTTAATGGATGAGAAAATCTATGTCTCTGATAAAGAAGACCTATGACAAAAGATTATCTCTTTATATCATGATTCTACCCTTGCAGGACATGGAGGATCTGATAAAACAATGGAATTGGCTAGCCGATTCTATAAATGGGAAGGGATGAGATCCCAGATAAAAGAGTACTGTGCTCGATGTGATAGATGTGCTCAAATGAAACTGACAAATCAGCTTCCCATTGGTTCTATAAAGCCATTGCTGGTTCCTAATGGACCATGGAAAGAGATTACTGCAGATTTTATTACAGATCTGCCCAAAAGCAAAGGATTCGATTCAATTCTGGTAGTCATTGATCGATTCTCTAAAGAGATGACATTTATTTCCACCAATAAAACAGTAACTAGTGAAACAAAAGTCACATGATTAGCACATGATCATGAGAATGTTTCATATCATGTGATCTCAAAGTCACATGATCAAACAACTACAAAAACGACTAAGTCCTTGAGCTTGAGTCATCGCTCAGAGTTAGTGCGGGCAATATGCCCATAAGGAGATAAGTGGCCACGAGGCCATTAATGTCCGTGCTGTGCACACTTCTTTTCTGATTGCCACTAGTATGGCTTCTCTTTTTAATTACCGTTCTTCCATTAGAACATTCTGATGTCGGTTGCCATGCAACCTTTATCTTTATTAAACTTTGTTACAGAGCAGTATCAGTAAGTGACTGGTAGGGTACTCTCTGTTGTAGTATATAGAGACTTGAATGCAATGCCCAAAGACTCCAGTTTAGTCTTTGTGGCTTTCCAGCTGCAAAGTATAATTAGACTCCATTAGTCCTTGATGGGCCTAGGCTTGCACTGTATAGTGTGGCTGTCGGCTTCATTAAGACTAAACTTCTTTAGCCTACCCCCACCTCTCGCTTGACCCAGCGTTAAAAGGTCAGCTATAGCCAGACCTGAGGCTTATATGGGACCCATTTTTACCATATTCTTTATTCAGGCACTTGCCCCCTTTCTTTTATCGTAAAGCAGCCCAGATAGGGGCAAGAGAGACAAGGATTCCTTACGGTCCTTGTGGCAGGTCTCCTTGAGTGAAGCTAAGGGACTGACTATCCCCCTGCACTACCTACCTCTTCATTTTTCAAAGAATCTTCGGATCAGGGGCTTGTGACCCCACTTGCGCTTGTTTTTACAATACAATACGTAAAGGGTGCTAGGAAAGGCTATTGGCCTAGACCCGCCAGGAGGGAACGCAGATCTCCTGGTTTAGAATATCAATTTGATTTTTACCTAAAGGATGCTCGAGTGGCTCGAAAACCTCAAAAGGCATTACCGCCAAGAATTCGGGGATCATAAAGTTTGGCCAGAGTATTTGGCCTACCTCCAATACAAGAATCACATGGTAATTGGAGCATACCCCCAAGATAGTGTACTCACTTTCCCCAAGTACCTAAAAGCAAAAGAAGAGACTCCGGAACCTCAAGTCGGACCTTCTATTAAAGAAGAAGAATTTTCACCAGAAAGGTTGCTGGAGTTTGAAGATCTCATCCCAGCGACGAACATTTATAAAGAATTCATCCCTTCCGACAAAGAACAGAATTCAGGAGAAGCACTCATACCACTCCCAGTAATAAAGAGAGAACCAAGCCTGACACCTTCTTTGTCAGCACCAATCAACCTTCGGATCACAGACGACCGAAGGCCACGACTAAGGACTCCGCCACTTCATATCCAAGAGTGGCTAAAGCTTAAAGAGTTAGATTCACAAGGTGTCCCACTCCTCAGCGATTGACCACTCAGGGACGGAATCACTCCTTTCACTGTCACCATCACTAGAAAGCGTCGATATGACGAACCCAGTGACCCAGGATCAAATCCTAGAGTTACAAAGAGCACTCAACACGCTAACCATCCAGCTTGCTAAAGCCAAAGAAGAGACAAGGAGGGTGAAAGAGGACGCAGCCATGGCATTGGCCATGCAAAGTTTATTACCCAGTCCAGCGGGGGCCACACAAGGTCAGGGGCCTCCTATGCCCCGATTTACAAAGAAGGTAGAGATGGTCGTAGACCCAGGACTTTATAATGGACAAAGTAGCACATTTGAAAATTGATGGACTAGAATGGTAGTCTTCCTAAGGCAGAATCTGGATGTGTTCATGTTGGCAGAGTCAAAGGGCTATGCCATTCTCACAAGGATCAGGGACATGAATAAACCTGAAACGTACCCAGCCCTGACATGGGCTCAAGTAAAGATTAAAGAAAAGTCTATCCTGGACAAAAATGGAAGGCTCAACTGGCCTTCATTGGATGAATGGGATGGAGAATTAAGGGCCAGGTTCTTGTCTGGCAATCAAAGGGACATAGTACAAAAGAGACTAGAGAACTGTGTCCAAGGAAGAAATGAATTCATGCAAATCTTCCTCACAAGGTTTACGGGAATTTACGATATAATGTTAATCTCCGAAGAGATGGCAGTGGACCTGCTAGAGAAGAATGTCTCGGACGAGATAAGAAGGCACCTGTTCATGAATGGGAAAAGAACGAGGGACTTCCAAGCCCTCAAAAAGAATATAACGGAGATTGGACAGGATTTATAAGCCTTCAATATGTCCAAAAAGGGGTCAATGAACACATACGCCACCCACGCAAAAGGTAATTGGGCTCCCGCAAGACCAAAGAGGGACCCAAACGCAATGGATGTAGATGCTGTGGATATTGATGCAGCTTCTAGAAGGCCCACAGGATGTTTCAACTGTGGAGGTAACGGACACCGCATTAAGGATTGCAAGAAACCCAATTCTCAATGCAGAGAATGCAAATTCCGAATGGGAGGACACAGGTTCACCTGTTCAAAGTACAAGCCCCGACCAGTACAAATGGGTCAGAAGAAGACTGTACAAGGAATGGATAATGGTACTGGCGAGGGGAATAGTTCAATGAATGGAGACGCTAGAGTCGCATCTATGTTAGAAGGAAAGGGAAAGATACCAGAATGAGCAGCTGTCACCTGGAATGATGGAGATAATCTTGATCCCACAGCCATTGTTAGAGGCCTTGGCCCTACAGAGGCTTTACGGGCACTCTATGACGCCATCTCTATTACAACGAACAAAAAGGGAAAAGGCCGAGCCACTTGAATCTTCTGGGAATTCAAGTGGCATCACTGTGCCTATTAAAGAAAAGAGAAAAAGAAGAAAAAGTATTTAAAGATTCCATAAGTACCAATAGATATTCGGTACTTGCTACGGACTATGGCAATGACCATAGTGAGTTAGATTGTACTACCGATTCAATGTTGGACTGTAGTTATTATACATGTGAGAGTAGTATAAAAGTAGATAACGTAGATAAAAAATTAGGTACTTCTTCAATACCTTGTACTATTTTTGGAAACAGACAACTTCCCACTAGGGGAAGCGAAGGGGCAGCAGGATGGGACTTATATGCTGCCAAAGATAAAGATATCCCCAAAGAAGAAAGAACTCTAGTGGACACCGAAGTCCGGATCGCAATTCCTAAAGGATTCTACAGAAGAATCACACCCAGATCTGGATTAGCCATAAAGAATGGAATTCAAATAGGAGCCGGAGTCATTGATTCCGATTACAGGGGAAACATAAAAGTTCTATTAATGAATATGGGAACAGAAGACTTTAAACTCCAAAGGGGCCTCCGATGTGCCCAATTGATCATTGAAAAGATCTGTACTATGCCCTTGGAACGAGTAGAGAGATTAGATGAAACCAGAAGAGGTGAGAAAGGGTTTGGCAGTACAGGTTGTAGCGCAATGAAAAGCAATAGTCCTTCCCAAAGTAATTATAGAACCTCTGAGACTGGGTCCCAAAATGGGCTTGCTGCACGGGAATGTAGGCTTAATTCGGTCAAAAAGAACAATGAGATGGAATTCCCAGACCATCTATGCATACACAACATAAGACAGAAAAAGGAACTCTGTCTAGAAGTAAACGTAGCACTGGTAACTCAAAAGTTACAAATAAGAAAGGTAAAAGCACTCCTAGACAGCGGAGCAAATGGCCTCTTTATAGACCAAACATGGGCAAGAAGAAACAGAATTCCGGTAATGGAATTAGCAAGACCTGTGCAAGTCTATAACATAGACGGAACCAAGAATTCGGCAGGAGATATTACCCATCAAGCCGAATTAATAATGGACTATGAAGAACACAGAGAAAAGATTACGGCAGAAGTAACTGACCTAGGAAAGAATGAATTCATCCTAGGGTACACATGGTTAGAGAAGCACAATCCAGAAATAGATTGGACAACAGGAAACGTCAAAATGCACCGATGTCCAAAATCATGCTACCTGTTAAGGGACTGAACAGTCTTCATGAGGATCCTTCTCCAACAAGAAATGGAAAATCTGGATATAATGTTGCTAGTAATCAAAGCTTTGGAAAAGCCGAAGAAGACAGAAAAGGACAAAACAGTGGAAGAATTAGTCCCAAAACAATATCTGCATAAATTCTACGATGTATTTTCTAAAAAGTCGTCAGAAAGAATGCCCAAAGAAAAGCCATGGGACCACTGTATCAAGTTAAAAGAAGGCTTTATCCCAAAGAAAGCGAAAGTCTACCATATGTCACCAGAAGAAAGGGCAGAGGTAGATTCCTTTATAGATGAACAATTAAAGAAAGGATATATCCGACCATCAAAGTCACCACAAACGTCCCCGATATTCTTTGTACCAAAAAAGGATGGAAAGAAGCGCATGGTACAAGATTACCAATATTTAAATGAATGGACGGAAAAGAATAGCTACCCCTTACCATTAATATCAGATCTCATAGATCGGTTAAAGGGATCAAAGCTATTCACTAAAATGGACTTAAGATGGGGATACAACAATATCCGAATGAAAAAGGGCAATGAATGGAAAGCAGCGTTTACAACGCATAGGGGAAGTTTCGAACCCCTAGTAATGTTCTTCGGCCAATCAAATTCACTGGCCACATTCCAAACAATGATAAACAACATCTTCTATGACATGAATACAGTTGTCATTGTCTATATGGATGATCTTCTCATATTTACCAAAACAGAAGATCAAGAAGAACATGATAAAGTTGTAAAAGAGGTTCTACGAAGACTAAAAGAAAACGACCTCTTTGTTAAACCTGAGAAATGTGTCTTCTCAACCAAAAAGGTAGAAATGCTAGGGATGATCATAACTTCCAAAGGCGTTTACATGTCAGAAGACAAAATAAAAGGAATAATGGATTGGCCCATACCTATGAACGTAAAAGGGGTACGAGGATTTTTAGGGCTAGCAAACTTCTATCGAAGATTTGGAAAAGATTTCGCACAAATAGCCAGACCCTTGAACAACTTAACAAAGAAAGATCGACCCTTTGAATGGACAGAAAAAGAACAAAAGGCCTTCGAGCAATTAAAAAAGATGTTCACTACCGCACCAGTAATGAAATATCCAGACGAAGACCTTTCATTTAGGGTTGAATGCGATGCTTCTGATTACACAACAGGAGCAGTCTTATCACAAGAAGTCGAAGGGAAATGGCATCCAGTAGCATTTGCATCAAATTCAATGACATCAAAACAACGAAATTATCCAATAGCAGATAAAGAAATGCTAGCGATAATAAATGCATTAGAGCAATGGCGTCATCATTTAGAAGGTGCAAAACATGAATTTGAAATATGGACGGATCATCATAACCTCCAGTATTTCATGAAAGGACAAGACTTGAACCGACAACAAGCAAGATGGGCTCAATACCTATCTCAGTTCAATTTCAAATTAGTAAAGAAAGCAGGTACCTCAATGGGAAAGGCAGATGCCTTATTGAGAAGGGAAGATCACGCAAAAGATGTCAAAAACAACAACAAAGGCGTAACAATGATCACCCCTGAAATGATTAGGAGAATGCAGCCAATCTACATTGGGACAGCCAAAGAAGATCTTCTGGACAAGATCAAGCACGCACAAGGATCTCCAGAAGAATTACAAAGAATGAAAGGGAAAATATTCATTCCAGAAAAGGGAACGCTAAGGCAAAAAGTAATAGAGTTATACCATGACTCAACTTTAGTGGGTTACGGCGGCTTCAAGAAAACTTTAGAGTTAGCCAGCCAATACTATCAATGGAATGGTATGAGTACCCAAATACAGGATTATTGCGCACGATGTGACAGATGTGCAAGAATGAAGCCAACGAATCAAAAGCTGGCAGGAAAGTTAACGCCGCTTCAAGCCGCACAAAGTCCATGGGAAGATATATCTGTCGACTTCATAACAGATCTACCAAAAAGTAATGGTTACAACACCATATTGGTAGTAGTCGATAGATTCTCAAAAGAAATAGAGATAATTCCCACAACAAAGAACGTAACGGCTTTAGGAATGGCAAAGCTCTACAGAGATAATGTCTGGAAGCATCACGGACTTCCAAAAACAATCGTCAGTGATAGAGGTCCCCAATTTGCTTCAACAGTAATGATGGATCTCTGCAAAATGTTAAAGATAATGCTGCGGTTATCAACCGCATACCATCTGCAAACAGATGGACAAACAGAAAGAGTTAACAGGGAAATTCAGTAGTATTTACGATTATTCACTGCTAAAACTCAAAATAAATGGGTGGAATGGATTGCGCTGGTGCAATTTACGCATAACATTAGGGAACATTCCGCTACCAAAGAAATTCCCTTTAACATAATGAAGATGTTCATTCCCCGGATGGGAATAGAACCAAAAGGAGAGAAAGCACCAGCAGCATGACAGTTTGCCGATGAAATTTCTGGTACCTTAGACAAGGTTAGAGCACACCTTGAAAAGGCTTGGGCTAAGATGACAGCCTGGGGAAGTAGCCAGAGATCAGAAATTCAATTTTCGATCGGAGAGAAAGTTTGGCTCTCCACTTCAAATTTAAAGCTCTGCAGCTCAGGAAGGCTGTGTTCAAAGTTAAACGAATGATGGCTTGGCCCTTACGAAATTATCGCCAAAGCAGGAAATAATGTGGTCAAGTTAAAGTTACCAAAGTATATGTGCATTCACAATGTAGTGAACGTAAGTCGCATAAAGCCATTTAAAGAAATGCTTCCTGGGCAACCAATGGTACAGCCACACCTGGTAGAAGTTAATGAAGAAGGAGAAGAAGAATGGGAAGTCAAAGCAGTGTTAAACGCTCAACTTAAAAGCTGAGGATTACAATTTCTTGTAAAATGGAAAGGGTACTCAGATGAAGAAAATACTTGGGAACTGCAGAAGAACTTATTGCACGCCCAACAGGCTATCGACAAGTTCTACAAAAAGAA
>JBBPKE010001061.1:0-10064 GCA_038089095.1 Tylopilus orsonianus | reverse complement strand
CTCGTCAGACATGGGTGATGACCCATGGTTCTCCAGGGGATTCACATTGACGGAAATCCTTGCCCCTGTAAGGATGAAGTTCTACGGTGTAGGATGGAAGGCTCTCAACAACGATTATGTTGAAAATGACAAGGCCGACAGGGGTTTTCTGAAATTGCTCTCAGAAGCGTCTGGGATTCCGTTAGAGGACCTACGTTCCTTCTGGCCTGGTCCGGATAGGATTAGGTGTAAACTGTCTTGGGCATCGAAACGGGAGACAGCTATGGTTGAGGACAAAGCATACTCTCTTCTGGCACTGTTTGGTTCCCGCATCCCGGTTAACTACGGGGAACGGGAGAAGGCATTTACCAGGTTGATGATCGATGTTATCCCTAGATCTAAGGAGTGCGACATATTCGCATGGGCTGGGCCTTGCTCGCGCCATCATCCCGGGATACCAGACTCTCCAGCGGGCTTTGGGGAGCAACACCGTGACCGACAACTCGATTCGTCTCCACACCATTATCGTCTGTGCGGGGATCGTTCCTTGACCATCGACTCCGATTGTCTCCGCATCAGGGTCATTATTCTCGAGATCAACCTCCCTTTAGATGGGGTTGCAAGCTATAAACCCGTCACTACTCGGCACCCGGCTCACGTTAGCGAGGTTACCTTGCTCAACCAAGACTTGGATCCACCCATTCAGATGGTAGTTGGTGTGGTTGATTATAGCTGGACTAATAGCCCGGATGAAGGGATGCTTTACAAAGGTAGTCAGTACTTCTGTTTCGTCTTGTATAAAAGCCATAGAAACGAGGGATGGAAGAAGCTACTTACCAGGAAAGTAGTATTTCTCATCAACGATCAGGAATTAGTACAGAAACCAGAGTTGCTATGTATATACCAGACAGCACATGGCTAGATGCTACATTACGATAGATGTCACAGATCTTGGGTCCTAGAAGACGATAGTAGTCGATGAAATGTTTAGATGAGCATGATACATGAAAGGAGAAGAGGGCTTAGAATCGCGAAAGAATCAGCGGCTCACTAATATTACTATATCGTAGTTGAATTACACGGAAGGTAGCAATGATCGCTCTGGCCCTAGTAGCAACAAGGACAACCAAATTGGCCACGGACCTGGAGTAGCGTCCAGCTGTTTAAGCACGGAAAATCCTGGGGTTCAACATGGTACGTATGGCGCGACTTCAGCACGGTTGGAACCTGGCAAGGTAGATCTAACAGCTGCATCGCATCCGAGTGGGCATAGCAAGCATCAACCGAAAACCGTACAACACACGCTGGCCAACTGATCGGTCATTGATGATCTTGAAAAGCACAGATAATTTCCGAAGAGGTATTAATAGATAAAAGTTTGACTACTTCATGCCTATATGCAAGAACGTTCGATTGGAGACGCAGACAACCGAACATGCCAGTGTCATAACCTAGCTCTGGCAGCTGGCTACTGGCAGTGTCGGCGAGAATATTTTCGCCCTCAAAGTTGTATGGCTTAGAGTAACGAGATCGCATGGCGGGCGTGACCAGTGACGCTGTAAGTAAAATCAAAAGGACCGGGTCACAAAAGCCCAAGGTTCCTCTAAATTACAGCATTCTCGAGGGAAAATTGCGATATCTGGTGGATAAAGATTTTGTTGGCTGTACGACGCTGCCTAGTAAGTGAGAGCTGTACATACATAGTACTTGTACGTTGGCAATGGCAAAGCAAAGTCAAATTTACTAAACTTGGGTCGTGGCAAAGTAAAGCTATCCCCTCTCTCCACTAAGCCCGTCGGTCCAGCGCTCTACACATACCTGCTGCGGACACGTAGCCATCACACAACTCGTCCACTATGGCATTCTGCCGTATGGCTGCTGCCTTACTGTGGGCGGCGCTCAGGTTTCTGGTTTATATCGGGTTTGCTACCGCACAGGAGCCAGAAGTCAAGATCACCCATTTCAACAACTTGCCGGGAAGACTATTCTTCTTTGAGGACACCTCAGTATGTTTGCTTCTACGCCTGCTTAGCCTATAATGGTAATAGTTTCCCTACAGAGTGTTGTCTACCACGACATTGTTGCTGGAGATCTTTATGTGTCTCAGGACGAAGGCAAGTCCTGGAATAGGGCGGATGATATTCTGGGTGGTGCAGTCTCTATGGTGATACCACATCCTTTCGATAACAGATATGTAAGTCTCTTTTCTCGGTAATTATCCACGAGACATATTGCCATATTGCGCAACACAGGCATTCGCATTGACGGATGGCACAAGTCATTACCGCACCGAGGACCGTGGCAAGACTTGGCGCTCATTTGAAGTACCAGCTCCTCCTAGCTACACGCCAAAACCACTTTCGTTCCACTCGAGCAAATGGGACCACATAATGTACCAGGGAACAACCTGTGAGCGAACAGGCTGGAGCAATGTTTGCACTGACGTGGTGAGCATCCTCACACCACCACCCGTTTGACACTTACTCAACTTCCCTTAGACATACTATACCACGGACGGGTTCTCTTCTACACCGCAAGAACTCTATACAGACACGTCAGCCTGTCAGTTTGCACACAGTTCCAAGGACTTCAAGCACAGTGCTCATGAAAATCTAATATACTGTGTTGCGTTCGATTCGTCTAGCACCGGACCCTCCCATTCGCTTTCATCTTCCCGACTCTACTCCTCTTCCGACTTCTTCCACACCCATGATGTCGAAGACCTCGGAATTGGGAAGAATGCTAAAGGTGTTGCAGCATTTGCGATTGTGTCCAAGTTCGGGGTCGTTGCTCTCAAGGACGTGACGTCTGGGAGTGATGGTGACATGCAGCTATATGTGACGGTGGATACGAAAGAGTGGGCCAAGGCACAGTTCCCACATGCATCCCAAGCACGTCTACGACAAAATGCGTATACTATCGTAGAGTCAACTATCCACTCCTTAGCTGTGGATGTCATGTCTCAAGACCAAAGCGCGATTGGAACATTGTTCGTAAGCAACTCAAATGGAACCTACTTCGTGGAAAGTCTTCAAGATACAAATCGCAACCTGGCCGGATACGTGGACTACGAGACCGTGCGTGGGGTTGATGGGATAGGAATTGCGAATGTGGTGTCAAATGCTCAGGACGTGGAAAGGAAAAATGCGCCAAAGAAGCTGAGGTCGATGATGACATTTGATGATGGTAGGTCACTGAGTAACTTCATCCGTAGTGTTTTTGCTTGACGACCCGGAAGGTAGTAATTGGTATCCAATTCGTGCACCATCGTCAGCCAGCGATGGCAAGCAGATCTTATGTGATCCATCCAACCTTGAAGAATGCTCATTACATCTTCATTCCGTCACTGATCCCCACAATTTTGGGCCCATCTTCTCTTCCACTGCTCCAGGCCTTGTCATGGGTGTTGGCTCCATTGGGAAACATCTCGATCCCTACGAGGAGTGTGATACTTTCCTGAGTACAGATGCCGGACTGACTTGGCACATGGTCTTGAGGCAGGCGCATATGTACGAATTTGGCGACTCAGGCGGCATTATCCTAGCCGTGAATGACGAGGAGATGACTGATACTATGAGCTATTCTATCGACTTCGGACGTACCTGGTACGTTGACGCCATGACCTTCGTATATCCAGCTAATTCCGGCGCATGTCAGGAAATCATTCAGCCTCGGTGTCAGTGTCCGCGCCAAAGCGCTCACCACCGTCAGTGATGCAACGTCTCAAAAGTTCATTTTTCTCGCGCAACTCTCGCGAAAGGATCAGGGAGAAGGCGATGGTCGTTATGTTGTGATATATCTCGATTTTACTAGTCTGCAGTCCCGCAAGTGTGGCGATCAAGACTTCGAGAAATGGTATGCGCGTGCAAGGTCTGACACGGAATGTCTGATGGGGCATAAAGTGGGTTCTGCAAGTTCATTTAACGGACAGAATACTTGCTAATAGAATCTCAGCAATGGTATAAACGCCGCAAACCTGATGCAGAGTGTTACGTGGGGGGAGAGTTCCTTGACCCCGTCGTCCACGAAGATCGTTGCCCTTGCGAAGACCACGACTATGAATGGTAGGTGGTGTTTACTTAGGTCATTCGCATTCGTCTTGATCATCAATTACTACCCTAGTGACTACAACTACGTTCGGAGTGGTGACAAATGTATCCCGGCGGGACTGGAGCACGTTCCGAGCAATGTGTGCACTACAGGCAGACCTGATGAGACGTACATGGGTTCGTCAGGGTATAGGTTAATAGCGGGTAATATGTGTGACCCGGGCCACGGTAAAAAGAAAGATGATCCCGTAGAGAAGTCGTGTTCGCAAGGTACGTGATTTTTGGTTGATGGATCGAGCTGACAGAACTGATGTGCCTGGTAGCTGAACCCCAAGAGGGTGATATTACTGCTCAAGTAGTACGTCGTTACACTCTATCGCGTCGTTTTTTTTTTACTGACTCGAATGCAGTATCAGTTCAATTCCAAGGCTTTTCAATATCAATTCTTCAAGGAATCGAGTGTGAGTGGGTGGTAAAGCTGTAAGTTATGCTCGATACTAACGAAGATCAACAGACTATTCTCGTCTTGTTGGAGGATAACACCGTCTGGCAATCGAGCAACGAGGGGCTCACCTGGGAACAAAGATTCCCTGGCGAACGTTTTCTGGGGTTCTATATGCACACTCATTCGAACGAACGAGCTTACCTCATCACTGAGTCTTCCAAATACTTCTACACAACAGATGGTGGTCGATTTTGGCATGAACAGAAGGCACCGTCGCGTCCGAATACGTTCGGTGTACCGGCACTTCGGTTTCAACCCCGTTCTGATTATCTCATTTGGATTGGTGAGGTTGATTGTGAAGGTAGCTCGCAGAACTGTCGTGTACAAGCCCAATATTCGTACGACCATGGGCGAAGTTGGCAGTTCATCGAAGATTACGTTCGTAACTGTGACTGGGCACGCGACAAAGAACTTCTTGTCGACCCGAACCAGATTCTATGCGAGTCCTACCAAAACAAGCAAGGCTCTCAGCGTCTCTTTGGCAATGAAAACGCATTGCAACTCATCTCGGGCAGAGATTACTATAGCAAGAAGACAAAACTTTTCGAGCATGTCGTCGGTTTTACGAAGTTTTCGGAATACCTCATTGTCGCTGAGGTAAGTTCTGCATGCCCTTGAAGATTGGGCGCGTGTACTCAGGTTTAAAAGTATCTTCCTACGAGGAATGCACTAGATCTTCAAGTTTCGCTCGATGGATTGACGTTTGCGACCGGAAAGTTCCCGCCTGGCATGCATCCTGATACGCATGTACGTCCATGTATATCTCTCGTGCTTTATCTTTCATCGACGGTGATGTGTAGGCATATACTGTACTCGAATCCAGCACCGATTCTATCTTCTTACATATGACTATGTCAGAATGGCCCAATCCTTTCTGGGGTAACATCTTAAAGTCGAATTCCAATGGAACCTACTTCGGACTTTCAGTAGAGAACGTGAACAGGAACGAAGTCGGATTCGCTGATTTTGAAAAGTTTGTTGGATTGGAAGGCATTGCGTTGGTCAACATTGTGGCCAATCCTGCCGAGGCGACCCTTACTGGGAACAAGGTGCTTCAAACGAGGATTACGCATAATGATGGTGAGTGCTTCGAGTATTGAGCATATATGAGTGTCCAAACGAATGGGCTTGTAGGTGGAAGCTGGAAGCCCCTTGCGCCGCCAAAGCTTGATTCACAAGGGAAGCCGTATCCTTGTTCAACGACTGTACGTCGCAACTATCTTCCTAGGTGACCACCGTGCTCATTTCTACAGAGCTGTGCTCTTCATGTGCATGGGTTTACGGAACGTAGGGATGCGCGGGCAACGTACAGTAGCCCAAGCGTCGTAGGTGTGGTCATGGCAGTCGGCAATGTCGGCGAAGTACTCGCCCCATACACAGAGAGCGATACCTTCCTTTCCCGCGACGGTGGTTTCATATGGGAGGAAGTACACAAAGATGCATATCTTTGGGAATTTGGCGATTCAGGATCAGTCATTTTGATCGTCAATGACGAAGAGCCGACGGATCACGTTTTGTTTACCATCGACGAAGGTCTCTCATGGCGGGAATACCGGTTTAGCAATGAGAAGCTGAGGATCAAAACGATCATTTCGGTCCCTGAAGACACGAGCAGGAAGTTTATGCTTCTTGGGCATTCACCCGGTTCCTCGTCGTCGACAATTGTGCACATTGACTTCACATCGTTGACTCACCGCCAATGTAGGATTTGGGTTTGGGTTATATCTTCAATTGAATGATTGGTTTTCCCCTAGGTTTACTGGACCAAGACGATCCGGTTCATGATGACTTCGAGTTATGGAGTCCCAGCGAGGGCAGAACAGAAGCATGTCTATTTGGCCGTAAGGTACATTCTCACCTTTTACATTTCAGTATGACCATGAACGTCTTCTGCAGACACTTTACAAGCGCCGTAAACGCGA
Organism: Tylopilus orsonianus; assembly: GCA_038089095.1. Classification (NCBI taxonomy): domain Eukaryota; kingdom Fungi; phylum Basidiomycota; class Agaricomycetes; order Boletales; family Boletaceae; genus Tylopilus; species Tylopilus orsonianus. Next base: position 3,609 of record JBBPKE010001061.1, on the reverse strand, counting down.
TGCCAATTGTGTCGTCGGAAAGGAGGCGAAATTATTACCCGAGATCGTCTACAACTGTGCTTGTGGGGCAGAAGACTTTGAATGGTGAGTCGGAAGGTCTATAATCTACCTTTGCAAGAACCGTAAAACGATGTCATTTTGCAGTGAATTTAACTACATGAAGAATGCCGATGGGGAGTGCACACCAGTATCGGGGAATTCACCACTTCCCGATGACGACTCTTGCCGCAACGACGAGGAATACTGGTATGAACGGACCGCATACCGAAAAGTCACCCACTCGAGCTGTGAAGGGGGCGAGCGACTTGACCGTGGGAAACAACATCTCTGTCCCGGGATCAGGGGCCACACTGCGCTCTTCTGGATTTTGGTATTCTTGTTCCCTTTTGCAATCACGGCACTCGTCGCTTGGTGGTGGTACAAGAAGAGCGGGCTTGCAAGAGGGTAAGCTTCACCCGCGAATGCAACCAAGGACAGGTTATTGACACTGATGCCTACTTTGCAGAACGATTCGACTTCCTGGGGATCATTCGAGTGGGTACAGGAGATCAGGTTCAGGCATCCTCGATACACTGGCCTCTGTTCCCTGGTTCCTCATTGGACTGGCGAACATCACCTACGAATATATCGCTTCGAGGGTTGAACTCCTCTCCATGGGATACCGATCACGGCGCGGATACCGAGACCTGCCTGTCGACGAAGACGCGCAAATACTGCGGTTCGAAGACGAAGAGTAGATGAAACAAGCAGCTAATCCAAAAGTGCGGCTTGGATTGGAACGTGTTCTCTTTCGTGTCAGGGCATGGGTATCGTACACCGACGAGTTGATACTTTTGTTTTAAATCGTGCATTTATTGTGCCGTAGATTAGTCTCATCTGTGGGTCAATGTGAAGTGTGAATCATGATGTAATTTGTTGCATCCTAGTTGCACAGCCCAGCTATGAGAACACTACTTGCAAAATTATGTAATGCTATGTTGTGATTTGATGGATTTTCGGGTCGTTGGTTAATTTATACTAAAATCCATGATTAGTTCGTACAATGGTGGGCTTCAGGCGAGCCATCGTGTACCCGTATGCGCGAAGCCCCAAATTGAGCCCATGATATCGGCTGCACGCCCTTGGCTGTATAGGCAGCTGAGCACACCCAAAAACGGAATGGTGTACTCGGCCAATCGGACCGCACAACAGGGTGCAGAGACACATTACGTTTCGGTGCCTTCCTTCCAATAGGCTAGAACTCGACGGCGTCTCGAAGGTGGCTTTCGACAGTTTTTTTTTTTTTCGGAAGGACCCTCATTTACCTTCCTTGACAGCCTTTGTCCAATCACAGCTTACGGATATGAATATGAATGGTATGAAAGAACGTTTTGTGGGTTTCTGTTCGGCGACTTGGTCTGTTTCACCTTATTGAGAGTTCTACTCGACATTCCATTGTCTGCACTTGCATATGTGCTGGGCACTTTCAACTCGAATGAACAATTGTCGAGTTTCATCGTTACACTAGGCTAGTCACTCTTATGGTCACCTGCCGTCCAATGCCGAATCTGTGTTTGAGGCTTTGTCGACTTTTGAGCACGCCGGTTCTCCTTCCGACCTAGAAGCATGTGGCCACCTTACCTTTACAGTACTGCACTGGTCGAATAGTTAGAACACATCCAAACTCTCGTTTTGCGGCACTTTTTCCAACTTGTGGTAAAAGCATGTATGCAAAGTTCATTCCAAAGCACTCCATCCTGAGAGATCTGCATCGGTACTTGCACTCGACACATTTTCAGTAGCAGGTATTTCATTCGGCAACAGACTCAGTTACTTGCGCCGTCATTTTACCTACACCATCCATTCACGATACGTGTGACAATACACATTGTGCGATCAATCTTCGTGACATCGGCGGATGGTCCTTATGCCTCTGCACTCAACGCCTTATCGATTGTCTCATCTAGGATTCCTCATTCACGTTTTCTGAAACTTATGACTATAGATAATAACTTTCCAATACAATCCAGCACAACTTCATCAGGTTCAGTGGTACCGAGCGGATGGGCTCGGCTTGTGTGACTTCTTGTGACATTCCTGTGACATCTTTGCGACTGACAGTTGTTGTGCTGCCGAACCTATTGTCGGACGTAGTACACCAATCTGCCAGGGATGGTCAAGTCGCTGAAGTCATCGCTCAGCACTCCAAAGACGTACTAGTGCTATTCGTGAGGAACCTATATGTAAGACTAACCCCATGTATTCGCGTCTCAGCCACTGGGGATGCGAGCAAGTGTGTATAGTGTACAAGGTATCACAATGATGACAAGTACCCATTTCTTCATGACTGTCCAACCAACATGTAGGCCGCCGGCATCTGTATGCAAGTTTGATATGTCTCCAGCTTGAAGTTGATACTAACTCGTCCCCAGGGTGTGTGCAGGGTATGCCCGAAGTCGTACACCTCTGCCGTACTGCTTTATTCTACCAAGGTCCGTTGACCTCAAATCTTGACATTAGCCCGAGTCGCATGCATGGTCGAGAAGCCCATTATAACTCTATATGGGCTTGACCCGCGTAGCGTAACTACGCCACATGCGTGCTATTGTGCCACATTCCACCCACCCCTGCGGATAATAGGTTCAATGCAACGTGATGGTTTACCATATGAATCACAGAATCCTCGTATGAAACCGGTTCCGTGCAATAGGCCCCATAATATAAATGTCCATGAAGCTCATTACGGAGACCCACGGAGCTTGAGACACTCATCCTCGTCTTGTGCAGTGGAGCAACTATGATTTTTACCTTCATTGCTGCCCTTCTCGGGATTGCCGTTGTCCAGGCTTCTCCAGCACTGGTATCAAGGCAAGGGATTACACCACTAACAACCTCTCAGATCGATGCATTCACTCCTTATACCTACTTTGTGAAGGCTGCGTATTGCCCTCCCTCAACGACTCTCTCATGGACCTGCGGAGGTGAACTGTTATACTCTCCGTTTATAGCTATACGTTCTAAGCTCGACATATTTTTCTTGGGTAGTTGCATGTGCTAACAACCCTGGCTTTGAGCCCGTGGCGTCGGGTGGAGACGGCAATGCTGTTCAATACTGTGAGACATCATCATTACCCATTCGAGTGAAAGCGGCTGAAGTCTAATAGGGTATGTCGGATACGACCCAAGTCTCAGCACAGTGATTGTCGCACACCAAGGAACAAACATATCTCAAATGTACGCTAGTTGCTATTCCCGGGGGGAGAGTTAATGATCTTGTGACGTGTCAGTTTGGCCCTTCTCACCGATGTAGACCTCTTCTTGGGTGGACTAGATGCGACGCTCTTCCCTGGACTTTCCTCCAATATTAAGGTGCATGATGGTTTCCGGGATGAGCAATCCAAGTATGTATTTGGTGTTGTGTCAGGTCTGTGAAGTCAGGTTCAATTTTCATCCACGATAGGACGGCTTCGGATATCCTTTCTTCTGTCCAAACGGCCCTATCAAAGTATGCAGCAAGCTCTGTGACGATAGTCGGCCACTCCCTCGGTGAGCACTGCCATCGCCGATCTGCGGTGAATGATCGGCGTTCTCATTTTGTCACGTCACCCCCAACTGCAGGTGCTGCGCTCT
>JBBPKE010001060.1:0-10068 GCA_038089095.1 Tylopilus orsonianus | reverse complement strand
TGGGCTATTTTGTCTCCCAACTTGATTTGGAATGGCTCTAGTCCATGGTTAAATAATAGTACAAAAATGTTCCCTCAGTAATCAGAGTCTATTACTCCAGCTCCAGTAGCAATCATCTTCTTGGAAGCTAGTCCCAATCGGGGTGCAATTCTTCCATAGAAGCTGTGGGGAATAGCAATTTGGATTTTCATATCCACAAGTGCTTTTCCTCCCACGGGTACGACTGCTTCTTCTGCAGCATATAGATCATGTCCTGTGGCTCCGTCAGAGCCTTTAGCCGGCATTTTTCCATTTTCTAATATTTTAACTGGTATGGGTAACAATGTAGTTTTACAAAAATAAATGTCCGTAACCTCTTCTTCGGTCATACAGGGTTCTTCATTCAAAGTCACAAAACAATTCGAGGAAACTGTGTCCGAGAAATGAGTCTTCTTTGCCTTCTGATCTTCCAGATTGATCAGTTGGCTTTTCCTTTTCCCTTGCCAATGATGACAGCTTTGTCCCAGATGTTTCAGGTGTCAAGAAGGGTGGCAATGGCTTCATCCAGGTCCTTGCCATTTGTAAGTCTTCCAATGTTATAGGCCCCAGAAGTAGAGCCTTTTTCTTCATCTGCCCAGCTAGTCGCTGGTGCAGATTCCTCTGCATTACTGCTATCCATTGCTCATATAGCGGTCTTCTTTGTTCCTCTTCTCTTGCAAGAAAACTGATGCCCTCTGCCAAGAAACTTGCACTCAGGGCATTGGATCTTGGGTGTCTTGCAATCTTTGACCAAATGGTCACCTTTGCAATTGAAACAAGATGGTTTTCTTACTGCATCCACATCCATAGCATTTGGGTCCTGTTGACGCGCTGGGGACTTTCCTTTTTGGGCATTATTAAAGAATGCGCCCCCCTCTCTTTTGACCATGTGAAATGCATTGAGGGCTTGTCCAATCTCCAGAATATTTGTCTGGAGTTGGAGAAAGTTGTGGGTTCTCTTTCCCCTCATAAAGAGTTCCCTTCATATTTCCTTGTTTATGCCTGCTTCTAACCAGTTGCAGGCTTGCTCTTTGCTGACCAGGTCTTCTTCATAGAGACCAATAAACCTGGTCAGGTATGTGTGCATCCATTTGTTTCTCCCTTGGACACAGGCCTTCATTTTTTTAACGACGATGTCTCGTCGGTTTCCTGCTAAGAATCTGAGCTGAAGCTCATTTTCTAAATCTTCGAGTGAGGGCCACTGCTTATTTCCTCACTCATCCTCCTTTTCATACTGAGTCATTTTTATTTTTGCCCATGTAAGGGCAGATGCCATCTCAGGTCTTTGGATGTCTCCTATCCTAGTTAAGATTCCAAATCCCTTTTCCTCTAAGCTAAAAAACGCTTCCGGGTTCCTAGTTACATAAATTTTTATTCAAGCCCACCAGTTCTCAAATTTTTGAGGGGTCCCATCATAATTTCCAGGGTCCAGAATGGGATCTATCCACTTAGAGAAGCAGGGCATAGCGGCGGCCAGAGCGGGTCCTCCCAGTGCAGCTCCTTGTTAAATAATGGCCAGTTCCCTCCTGGCCCTTCTTGCATCCTCTCTTGCATGTCTGGTTTCGGTCTCAGCGACCCGTACTCTTTCTTGGAGCCGCTGGAGCTCCTGATTGGTGTCATTTAGCGTTGTGATCAATGCATTTATCTGCCCGTCTAGCTCTGTTAGTGAGGGCAGCATTTCTTATGGCAGCGAATGGTTGCTCTGGTTCGTTGCTTTCTTGTTTTATCGAGATTTTATCTTTCTTGATATTGTAGTCTGCAGTTAAGACTTCGTTTTCAAACTGCTCAGGGTACCTTAGTACCAGATCTTCGAATTCTAATTTGTCATAGTAAGGGTCTATTGCTAGATCCCCTAGAGGTCTTTTAGGATAAAAATTCCCTCTTGTTTTGTCATTAGGGTTGAAGGGGGTTTTCCTAAATGGACCTGGGTGATTGATGGCTTTTGGAGCTGAGTGGTGGTAGGTGGGGAAAGGAACCATCCATATGTATTGTAGTGTGCAAACTGCAAAAGTATACTAAACTTGGAGAACTGCATTCCCTCCAAGCAACTTCAAGCCAATAGCCTGCTTGACAGTCCTACTAATTGTGAAAATGCAAGTCATGGGCTTGCGATCTGAAGATCAAAGAAGGTGAAGTATCATAGTGAGGCCACCTTTAAGTGATTATCAATGCGCGAGTTGACCTCCAAGGAGCCTAGAGTGCGTCTTTGCTTTAACTCCCTATCTGGAGCGTTTTACTTAAAAAGGAAAATGTATGTAGAAATGTAGGTAGTCCTCTTAAGCCTGAGATCCAGCTGTTATCCCCTTAACGCTGGGGTCTGTGTGTAACAATGACCGAAGTTGAAGGCAAGTTTTATGAGTTAAGTGTGAGGGTAGACAATGGTAGTTCAGTCTAATGAAGCCTACACCTGTTGCTATACAGCTTAGGTCTAAGCTCACACTAGTCCTGACTTAGGAGATCAGAGTATGAGGTGGAATGCAACAAGACTGAACTGAGTCTATTGGTTAGATTGCATGGGTTTATATACTACTGACTATAGTGCACAGACCACCTTAGGGCTGGCACATTAACTATATAAAGAATACAACGATTACCATACTTGGTAGGCATAAAGCAGAAATGGACTACATGTGTATCAAAAAGAAGAGAAGCATATGGTTCTATCAAATGGAAGAGAAGCATAGGCAGTAATTAAGAACATAAGGCATATCTCCATATAGGCATATAGTGCATATGTAATCACAGGTCATGTGATTATCTACTTGTTGGCCATTACTTGGGCAACCAGACCTCAAATAGTTTAAATCAAACGTTTAAGGTTTAGGGGTTCTATAGTAATAATTTAGGTGGAAAAAGACATGTTTTCAACAAATATCTTGGAAATTGGACAAGCTCTCGATGCCTTTAACATGGCTGAGAAAGGAGAGGAGGGCACATTCTATAATAATGCCCAAAAAGGAAGGTTCTCAATGTGTTAACAGGACCCAAATGTGATGGATGTGGATGCAGTAAGAAAACCTTCCTGTTTCAATTGCAAGGGTGATCACCTCATAAAAGATTGCAAGACTCCAAAAATCCAATTGTTGAAAACACATCTTTTTCACTACTTTTCTACTTAGCTACACATAACTTTTGACTTAGCCATACGATGGTTAGGGTTGACCTCACAGTCACATGACATGGATACTGGCTAATTTTACATAACATTCCTTACATAAGTATCTAGACCCCTTATATAAGCCTTGCTGTGCAAGCCTAGGCCTATGACATCATTCTTTCTAGAACATTCTATGATGTATGCAATATGCCTTCATATGTACATCTTTGTATTCTTTATATAGACATAGTGCCAGCCCTAAGGTGGTCCATGCACTGTAGATAGATGTATATAAACCTATGCAATCCATGGCACAAGACTCAGTTCAGTCTTGTCGCATTCCACCTCACTACTGTCCTCCTAAGTCAGACTAGTGTGAGTTTAGACCTAAGCTGTATAGCAATGGGTGTAGGCTTCATTAGACTGAACTAACCATTGTCTACCCTCACACTTATTCATACCCTTGCCTTCAACTTTGGTCATTGTTACACGCGGACCCCAGCGTTAAGGGGATAACAGCTGGATCACAGGCTAAGAGGATTACATACCCTTCTACCTATTCTTTTCTTTTAAGTAAAACGTCCCAGATAGGGGATTAAAGAAGAGATGCACTCTAGGCTCTCTTGGGATCAACTCGTGTGTTGATAATTGGTTAAAGCCGGTCCCACCTATGATAATTCTTCTTCTTTGATCTTCGGATCACAAGCTCATGACTTGCATTTTCGCATTAGTAGGACTGTCAGGAAGGATATTGACCTGAAGTCATCTGGAGGGAATGCAGTTCTCCAGAACTAGTCTACATTTGCATTTGCAACCCTACGATACATACAGATGGTTTTTCCCGCCTATCACCACTTGGCTCCAAAAGCCATTAACCATCCCGGACCGTTCCAGCAGACGCCGTTCAATCCAAACGACGATACAAGAGGGGACTTTTACCCTGAAAGACCTCTAGCGGATCTACCCTTAGATCCATATTACGACGAGCTAGAATTTCAAGACTTGGTACTAAGGTACCCAGAGCAGTTTGAAGACAAAGTCTTAGCTGCAGATTACGATACTGAGGACGAAGAACAAGTCCCAGTAAAACAAGAAAGCATCGAACCTGATCTAGGACCAACATTATTTGTCCAGATCAACAATGCCACCCTCACTAACCGAGCTCAACAGGCAAATCAACATGTTGATCGCAATGCTCAATGACACCAACAAGGAGCTTCAGCAGCTCCAAGAAAGAGTCCAGGCTGCGGAAGCAGAGACTGGACACACAAGAGAAGATGCAAGACGGGCCAGGAGGGAACTGGCCGCTATGCAACAAGGACCAGTGCTGGCAGGACCCACTCCAGCCACCGCTATACCCTGCTTTTCTAAGCAGATAGACTCAATTCCTGATCCCGGGAGTTATGATGAAACACTGCAAAAGTTTGAGAATTGGTGGGCCAGAATAAAAATTTATGTAATAAGGAACCCGGAAGCGTTTTTTAGCTTGGAAGAGAAAGGTTTCGGTATCTTGACTAGAATAGGAGATATTCAGAAACCAGAAATGACATCTGCCCTTACATGGGCTAAAATAAAAATGGCACATTATGAAAAGGAGGATGAGTGAGGCAACAAACAATGGCCTTCGCTTGAAGATTTGGAAAATGAGCTTCAGCTCAGATTCCTAGCAGGAAATCGACAAGACATCATTGTTAAAAAAATGAAGGCCTGTGTCCAGGGCTGAAATGAATGGACATACACCTACCTAACCAGGTTCATTGGTCTCTATGAAGAAGACCTGGTTAGCAAGGAACAAGCCTGCGACTGGTTGGAAGCAGGAGTAAACAAAGAGATCCGAAGGGAGTTGTTTATGAGAGAATAAAGATCTCATAACTTTTTACAGCTCCGAACCAATATCCTGGAGATAGGACAGGCCTTGGATGCATTCCATATGGCCGAAAGAGAGGGGGGTGCATTCTTTAATAATGCCCAAAAAGGAAAATCCCCAGCACATCAATGGGATTCAAATGCAATGGATGTGGACGCTGTAAGAAAACCATCTTGTTTTAATTGCAAGGGAGATCACCTTGTAAAAGACTGCAAGACCCCTAAAATCCAATGCCTTGAGTGCAAGTTCCTCGGCAGAGGGCATAGGTTTTCTTGCAAGAGAAGAGAAGCAAAAAAGACCACTGTATGAGCAGTGGATAGCAGTAATGCAGAGGAGTCTGCACCAGTGACTAGCTGGGCAGATGAAGAAGAAGGGGCTACTTCCAGGGCCTGTAACATCGGAAGACTTACAGATGGCAAAAGCTTGGATGAAGCCATTGCCGCCCTTCTTAATGCTCGGAACATCCGAGATAAAGCTGTTGTCATCGGGAAGGGAAAAGGAAGGGCCAACTGATCAATCTGGAAGATCAGAAGGCCAAGAAGGTTCATTTCTCGGACATAGTTTCCTTGAATCGTTTTGTGACTTTGAATGAAGAACCATGTATGACTGAAGAAGAGGTTACGGACATATATTTTTGTAATACTACATTGTTACCAGTACCCATTAAAATATTAGAAAATGGAAAAATGCCAGCCAAAGGCTCTGACAGAGCCGCCAGACACAATCTATATGCCGCTGAAGAGGCAGTCGTACCTGTGGGAGGAAAAGCACTTGTGGATATGAAAATCCAAATTGCTATTCCCCATGGCTTCTATGGAAGAATTGCACCCCGATCAGGACTAGCTTCCAAGAAGATGATTGCTACCGGAGCTGGAGTAATAGACTCTGATTACTGAGGAAATATTTTTGTACTTCTATTTAATCACGGACTAGAGCCATTCCAAATCAAGTTGGGAGATAAGATAGCCCAATTGATTTTGGAACAAATAGGGACTCATACACTTACAAAGGTGGCTTCTCTGGATGATACTAAGAGAGGTGAAGGAGCCTTTGGAAGCACAGATAAACCAACCAAGACCGGGACCCCAAAAGGGCTCGCTGCACAGGAATGCAGGCTTAATTCGGTTATAACAAAAATCCAAAAAAAAAATGGAACGGATAACGAAATTCCAAAATGTATCCTAGTATGCTCTGTAAAACAGAAAAAGGAGATAAACCTAAAAGTTAAGGTTTCCAACTTAACTGAAAAGGGAAATCTGAAAGAAGTAGAAGTGCTCTTAGATAGTGGCGCAAATGGCCTCTTCATTGACAAAACATGGGCACAAAGTAATGGAATACACCTTATCAAATTGGATAAACCATTATCTGTCTATAATGTTGATGGAACCAAGAATTTGGCAAGAGATATTACTCATACTGCAGAATTAATAATGGACTATGAAGGACATCGAGAGCAGATAAGCATGGAGATAACAGACCTAGGAAAAAATGATTTCATCTTAGGATATACCTGGCTGGAAAAGCATAACCTGGAAATAGATTGGCAAAAAGGAGAAGTTAAACTACACTGGTGTCCACATACCTGTTACCTCCTAAAAGAAAGGACAGTTTTCCTACATTCCTTACTGAATAAGGAGATCAACAACGTCGAACATATTTATCCAAAACTAAAGGCTTTGGAATCCAAAGTAGATCAAGAGAAAACCGTCGACAACTTAGTACCTCCACAATATTTCCATGACTTTTATGATGTATTTTCAAAGACATCCTCTGAAAGAATGCCTATTCACAAACCATGGGATCATGGAATAGATCTAAAAGAAGGTTTCAAGCCCAGAAAAGCCAAATTATATTCAATGACCCCTGAAGAAAGGGATGAAGTCGATAACTTTATTGATGAACAATTACGAAAAGGGTATATTTGCCCATCAAAATCCCCCATGACATCACCAGTCTTTTTCGTTCCAAAGAAAGATGGAAAAAAGCGAATGGTCCAAGATTATCGATATCTCAATGAATGGACCATCAAAAATAGTTATCCATTACCACTAATCTCAGATCTGATTGATCGATTAAAAGAAGCGAAATTCTTTATGAAGATGGACTTATGATGGGGATATAACAATATTCGAATGAAAAAGGGAGATGAATGGAAGGCTGCCTTCACCACACATGTAACGAACACTACACGAACCTAGGTAAACCCTAAAATAGGGTTATGAAAGAAGACTTAGCTATGGGTTAGCTAAGTATATAAAAGGACATAGCTAAGTACATAAAAAGGTTAGCCAAGTAGTTAACCATTACATAATAGATAAGTAGGTCTTAGCATAAGGATAGCTAAGGGTTAGCTATTACATAAAAGATAAGTAGTTAACCAATCTACATACATACATAGCAAAGGCCTAGACCAGGCACAGGAATGCCAGGTCGCAGGGCATAGATAAGAAAGGTCTAGACAGGTCTAGACTGACCTATAGGGTCAAGGGTATAACGCAGGATTAGTCATATGAAGGGCAAAAGGCTTTAGATAAGCATAGCCATAGGGCACCGGGTAGTGCCATAAGTAGTAAAGTATAGTACGACTGACAGGCTAGCTACCATAGTAGGCTAGACACAGCATGGTCTGTGCGCAGAAGTACATAAGTATATATAGATGCAATATAGCGCCACAAGAACTCTAGTTTAGTTCTTGTTGCATTCCAAGCCACTTTACTCTTAAGTTAGTCTCTATTTGTGGGCCTGAGGAGCATACGCTGTATAGTGTGGCTTGTCGACTTCAACACATAGGGGCTTGTTTGAACCTTTAGTCATGTTCTTTGGGCAAAGTAACTCACCCACAACCTTCCAAAACATGATGAATGACATCTTCTATGACATGAACAAATGTGTCATTGTTTATATGGATGATCTTCTCATCTTCACCTTTACCGATAATCAGGCAGAACATGATACTGCGGTAATGGAAGTGTTGAAAAGGCTAAAGGACCACGATTTATTCGTCAAACCAGAAAAATGTGTCTTCTCAGCAACAAAAGTAGAAATGCTGGGAATGATTGTAATGCCAGAAGGAATTTATATGGCAGAAGATAAAGTAAAAGGGATTCTAGAATGGCCAGAGCTGAAGAATGTCAAAGAAGTAAGAGGATTTTTAGGTTTGGCAAACTTCTACAGAAGATTTGTCAAGGACTTTGCCATAATCGCTCAACCCTTAAACAACTTAACCAAGAAGGATAACCCCTTTAAATGGACTAATATAGAACAAGAAGCTTTTGATAAGCTAAAAAGGACTTTCACAACCGCTCCAGTTCTGAGTTACCCAGATGAAAACACACCTTACAGGTTAGAGTGTGACGCATCAGATTTCGCTACAGGAGCAGTGCTCTCCCAAGAGGAAAACGGAAAGTGGCACCCCATAGCTTTTTCATCTGCATCAATGACTCCGGAGCAAAGAAACTATCCTATCGCTGATAAAGAAATGTTGGCCATTATTAATGCCTTAGAACAATAGAGACATCATTTGGAAGGATCATGGCACAAATTTGAAATTTGGTCTGATCATGCAAATCTCCAATATTTTATGAAGAATCAGGATTTGAACAGAAGACAAGCCAGATGGGCTTAGTTCTTATCTAGATTCGATTATGAATTAATAAAAAAACCAGGAACCTCTATGGAAAAAGCTGATGCACTCTCTAGACGAGAGAATCATGCAATCGGTATTGAAAACAATAATAAAGGAGTAATAATGATTCCCAAAGAAAGAATAAGAAACACCGAGAAGATAAAGGTGGAAACAGCTGAAGAAGAGATCTTTCAAAGGGTCAAAGAAGCACAAGGTTCTCTGGAAGAAGTTTTAAAAATGGACGATAAGATCTATGTACCCGATGAAACCAATTTACGGCAAAAGATCATCAAACTCTTCCACAACTCAGTATTCGCAGGACATGGAGGAGAACAGAAAACATGGGAACTGGCTTCCTGATACTACAAATGGGATGGCATGAGATCTCAGATCAGAGATTATACATCGAGATGTGACCAATGTGCCAGAATGAAGCCAATGAATCAGCTTCCTGGCGGACCTCTGAAACCCCTAGAAGCATCAAAGGGACCTTGGCAGGAGATCTCTGCTGATTTCATAATGGACTTACCAAAAAGTAACGGATATGATACCATTCTGGTAGTGGTTGATAGATTTTTGAAAGAAGTATGCTTTATTCCCACACAGAAGACAATTACTGCCTTGGGAACAGCCAAACTTTATCGAGATAATATTTGGAAAATCCATGGGTTACCCGATTCAATTGTATCAGATAGGGGCCCCCAGTTTGCATCACAGGTGATGAAAGATCTATGCAAAATGTTGAAGATCACGCCAAAGTTATCAACGGTGTTTCACCCTCAAACAGACGGACAAACAGAGCGGGTGAATAGAGACCTTCAACAATACCTTCGACTTTTTACAGCAGAAAAGCAAGAAAAATGGGCTGAATGGCTGAGCCTAGCCCAGTTCAACTATAATTCAAAAATCCATATGGCAACCAGTCACGCACCATTTGAAGTAACACGTTCTTATCATCCAAGAATGGGAATAGAACCGAAAGAAGGGAAAACACTGGCAGGAATGGAGTTTATAAAGGACTTTTCTGATATCTTTAGAGATGTAGAAAAGAATCTTGAAAAGGCATGTGATCAGATGGTCATGTGAGGTTGTAGCCGGAGATCGCTGACAAGCTATGCGATCGGAGACAAAGTATGGCTCTCCACGGCCCATCTCAATCTTCGCCACTCGATGCAGCTTATGCCAAAATTAATGGAACGATTTATCAGGCTGTACGAAATCATAGACCTAATCAGAGATAACGCTGTGCGCCTCCAACTACCGTCTAACATGTGCATTTACCCGGTTGTGAACATAAGTCGCATTAAGCCCTATCGGGAAAGGCTCCTGGATCAACCAGTCATGGAACCCACTTCAATGACTGTGGACAAAGAAGGTTTTGAAGAATGGGAAGTCGAAAGGATCATGGCTTCTCATCTCCGAAGAGGGGGACTTCAATATCTAGTTCACTGGAGAGGATAT
>JBBPKE010001059.1:0-10068 GCA_038089095.1 Tylopilus orsonianus | reverse complement strand
ATACCCGCCGGGTACCCTCACTAACCCGCCGCATGTACCCGTACCCGCCGTGCGGGTACGGGTTTAACGCGGGTACGGGTACGGGTACAACCATTGATACCCGGGGGTATACCCGTGCAGAAGCCTAGCAAGGACTAGCCTGTCGAGTCTGGTAGACATCCCCCTTCCTTGCTTCAGAAAGAATCGCACCAAAACTTGAAGGAGCAGGATCGCGATTGAGTGACACGACTGAATCCCATCATACAAGTGAGAGACTGAGCCGAGTCGCAAAGGATCATGGGTCGATGGGTGTTTCCCTTCCCGCCACATTCAACTCCTGGTGGATACAAGATATTTTGTTGAGCGAGTCATGTGGGTAAAAGAAGATGCGTGTATAAGCTGCATGGGAACAGCCATCAGTAGATTTTCTTCCACAGCTCATCTGCGGAACCATCCAGCACCCCAGTGTTGGAATTAGCAAGCGCGTGCGCAGCCACGAGCGCCACCGGACTAAACAATTAGGGGTACGTGTGTGCAGCAGACGAGCTACATTCTCCAGCCCCTTCGCCACACCATATGGAATTCATTCGTTCCTCTCGCGTATGTACATTCTTTGTCATTGCTATGCTCTATTCCTCGCGGCCCTACAAGGCCTGACATCCTCCCTTTTGTACGACAATACAATCTGTACCGTATATAAGGTGTACCTCTGATGCCTGTCACCTCAGTCCGTTGATCTCAACGCACGACTGAGAGTCGCTCTACAGGTCGTGCTTTCCCTCCTCTGGTATATACCCAGGACAAGACACTGTAGTGACAAGAATGTGTTAATACGGCTTATCAAACAAAACAATACTGAAACGTTGACCTCTGAGCAAGCGCATAGTTACCAGGTCACAGAAATTCCCTGTCCAGATGGACCGTACGCGGTGGCCTTCACATATACCGGAGAGCACTTCCTTTGCTGTGACGACTATAAGAATATACCAGAGGGGGGGAAAAGCACAACCTGTAGAGCGACTCTACATACACATCAGTTTAAGTAAGTGTTACACGTATCAACTCACCTCAGTCGTGCGTTGAGATCAACGGACTGAGGTGACAGGCATCAGAGGTACACCTTATATACGGTACAAATTGTATTGTCGTACAAAAAGGAGGATGTCAGGCCTTGTAGGGCCGCGAGGAATAGAGCATAGCAATGACAAAGTATGTACATACGCGAGAGGAACGAATGAATTCCATATGGTGTGGCGAAGGGGCTAGAATGTAGCACGTCCACTGAGCACACGTACCCTAATTGTTTAGACTGGTGGCGCTCGTGGCTACGCACGCGCTTGCTAATTCCAACAACGACTCGAACAGGACACTTTGGTGGTGGAAAATCGACAAAAGCCGGGGGATGGACACTTTGGTGAAAACGGGGGGTCGTGTGTATGGAATCAAGATATCCAGAGACGGTCAATGGATGGTAGTCGCCAAGGGGCGAACGGTAGTGGTACGGGATGCGCATACGGGTGCCAATGTACTGGAGGTGGAGGAACATACGGGCCAGGTTGGTGCTATCGACATCTCTGCGGACTCGACGAAATTTGTATTGAAAGTATGCTGTGCAGAGGCTAAGTGGAACTATAGGAACCTCAGTAGATGTCAAGCTACTGATATTAAGAGTACTACCTATAGGAACTATGGTAGATTAGTACAGTAGGAAATGCCTATGAAAATAGGGCTTACCCTCAGTAGATGTCAAGCTACTGAGGAAATAAACTAAGAGACTGTAGTAAAGTGTACGCTCTAAGCTTATGTAACGATTACCGTATATGGAAAGCTAAAGCGCGCTGGTCAAATTTACAACAATTTGTCTATAGGTCTGAGGACGACAGAGCGTACGTCTTCAGCACCGCCACCAGGAAGAAGCTGGTGGTCTGCAGCACGACATTGACCGGGATCTGCGGGGCCCACACGACGGCCTAGGTTGGGAGTGCCAGACGACGAGTCGGAGTCGGAGTCGAATTCTGACTCGGAAGAGGAGGCCAAGACAAGGGGCGATCCCGCACTGTGCTCGCCGGCGTTGCATGCGGTACCGTTCGTGAAGATGGATCGGTTTACCCAGGCGTTGCAGCTTATCGTGCATCTCCGACGGTAATTCCACGGGCTGTTGCTCCAGCGGCAGCCGCACTGTGGTGGCCATGTTCAATGTTGTTGCATTGCTTGATTATCATGAGGGGTGACTACTTGCTTCATGGGATGCACAGTCGCTTTGGTTTCGATACCGATCGTGTATTGCCTTTGCTACAATGTATGAGACAGGGTGATAATGATTCTCCAGTACTGTATTGAAGCAAATGCTCAAGGCTTTCGCGTGATCGAGAAGCTGTGGAACCAGACCATTTCAAGCTGGCACGTCGAGCTGGTCAGGTCCTTACCTGGATCTGGACGTCGGTGGAAACCAGGAGTAAAGGTTGTCCATGATACAGACCTAGGTATGGGAGTGTTCATACTTGCAGTTTGGAAGCTTGATTTCCCGTGACTGGCCAGACTTGTCAGTGTTGATAGTTTGCATGATGGGCAAAAGACGCGTTGGGTCGTGCGTACATACTAAAATGAAACGCAATTGCCTGACAAATCGGACTGTGTGATTGATAAGAGTCAATGTTACTCTGGCTATGTGCAGACGATCCACAGTTGAAATCAACTGCTCAGAAATGACATACCAAAAGGCAGCAAACGGACTAGTTTTGCACCTTCTAGATCACACGAAAGCCTCTAGCATTCACTTCAACACAGCACTAGAGAATCATTATCACCCCATCTCATACATTGTAGCAAAGAAAATACACGATCGGTATCGTAATTAGAGCGACTGTGCATGCCATGAAGCAAGTAGTCACCCCTCATGATAATCAAGCAATGCAACAACATTGAACGTGGCCACCACAAACCCAAGCAAGACAACATGCAACTCCACCTCCCCGCATTACAATATCTCCACGACCTGCATACGGATATCCTTGGCAAAGTTAATCTTGGGGTCCAACCCTGGCACGATGATCTCTCGCTCGGCCGCGACACGCTTGAACTCGCCATGCGGCTGCCGCTGGAGCAACAGCCCGTGGAATGGCCGTCGGAGATGCACGATAAGCCGCAACGCCCGGATATACCGATCCATCTTCGCGACTGGTACCGCATGGAATGGCGAGCACGGTATGGGATCACCCCCTGTCTCGGCCTCCTCTTCCGAGTCAGAATCAGACACTGACTCCGACTCATCGTCCGACGCACTCTCCCAACCGAGGCCATCGTGTGGGTCCTGTAGATCCCGTATCCACGGATACACCAGGACGAGCTTGCGAGGTTCCGTCAATGAGAGTCTGTCCGATGTCTGGAACTCCACATAGCCGATCCCTGACACCCGAGCTCGAAAATGGGTTTCCTGGCCACTCCCTATGTCTTGCACACCGATCTTCTTAACGGGGAAGACGATACACGGTAGGTATAGTCGACGGTTGGCGAAGCGCGCAGGAGGTAAATGTGCAATTTGGTCATGAATGAGAATCGCGTCTTCAGGACGCAGTAAAGGTTTCAATAAAGCAATGTGGGCGTCCATTTCCGTTTCTTCAGTGACGGGCGGCGCATGCAGTGCTTGGTTATAAACCACCAGAGTGGCAGGAAGACAGCTGTTGTATGGCGACGACCTGCCGGTCCAGGCGAGTACAGTCACATCCCCCGAACGCGTTACAATCTCTTCCAACAGCTGGCCCAGTGCTTTCTCCATATCACCGTAGTTCGGCTTAATATCACTCTTGAATATCCCGATTAGAGAATAAGCAACATCCTCTTCCCGGGTCGCATTCCGTGTCGAAGCTAGCCGCAATTTTTCTCGGATACCGAGCTTCTCTGGATGGAATGATGTGATCGTTTCCAGAGGTGTCCCGATAGCTCTCGCAAGCTCCCCCATGATCTCGGGGGACTCCTTGTGGTTGCGGCGTTGATCGTTTAAATATGGCTTCCAGTTCCGGTCATAAAATCGGACCACCTTAGAAGCAAGCAGTTCCTGCAGTGTCCAGGCACGATTCATCCACCTACTCTTCATCAGGCCACCGAGGGACGATGGAGAGTCCACGTCTGCAAGATAGATGAGAGTGGCAGCCGATTCCTCGTACCACATGTACATCAGCGTGAGCGACTCGTTCAACACCGTGCTGATCGTCTTGTCAATACAGCATGTGTCGCTCCACGCCCATCGATAACCTTCTTCTCGTGCCACCTCGCAGAATTTGCGCAGCTTTTCATTCAATTCTGATGCCCCCAGATTCTGGATTGTCTCGATGGAGGTGACGTCCTGGAATGATGGTTCCCTTCCTTGCCACACGTGCGATAGCGTCACATATTGGAAGTACTTCGCGGCCACTCGTAGGATCTGTGCCTCATCCACTTCCTTCGTCATCGACGAAACTAGCTCTTTATATACCCCTTCAGATTTGAATATACGCATCCGTTCAAATACGTCACATAGACGACCAGTCTCGACATCGATCAAAACCAGGGGACATAACGCGAATATGCCACGAATGATAGTGTTGATAGTCAACTCTGCCTCGGAAGGCAAAACATATTTCTTCCGAAGCTCTGCGAGGTATTTTCAATTCAACAGTTGGTGTAGACAGGGATGTACTGACTGCGAATCTCTTCATCGGGCGACCTCTCGATAGCCGAGAGCATATCACAGAATGCATTAATAGCTTCGTCGTATCGTTTTAAGCCAATGAGTGCTGCGTGTTTCATCTCGTAGCTCCAAGAGCACGAGGCATCCAAATTGATTACCTACATAGTAGCACTATCAGGGAAAGCAAATATACGATAGACAAAAAAAACGTACTTCGTTCATGTCCTCCAAAACTCCACCCCACAACTTCTTCTGCGCTCGCGCTTTACTGCGCTTAACGAGGAGACTGGCACGGTCCTGTGGATTCAGAGACAATGCAACTGTGTAGTGTCCAATTGCATCGTTATATTTCTTGTCACTGGAGGCCTCATCGCCTTGTGTTGCAAGCTTCTCAACACACTTCTGAGAAAAATCTGATCACCGCTCACATCCATTTTAATATCTGGGGTTTGGGTGTAAAGACTCACCAGAAATCCAGTCAGCAAGTGGTTTGCTTGCCCGAGATTCTTCGTCCATAGTATCCAACATTTTGAGAAGAGCCTCGACAGCTTCATGGGTGTGACCCTCGGCGTAAAGGGATTCACATGAGAGTTTCTGGACTGTGATATCGAGCCTGTCGAAGTTCCATCCGAACATCTTCCTGACATCAATCTAGGCGCTAACGGAGGGAAAGGAGTGACTTACAAATGAAATTGTGGTCAAGTAGGGGCTTTTTCGCAAGGGGGCAATATTTTGTACACGTTCCAACGACTCTATGGCGTGCACATAATCATTTTGTTGCAAATACATACTTGCGAGGACCTATTGCCAATATCAATAGCGAAGGGTGCAGATTTTTGACTCAACAGGCACAAACTTGAAGATAGGCGCATATCGCATCATTATCTGCATTTTCAGTGAGATCCAGGACGCGTGATATAGCAGTAGTGTGATTTCCAGCAAGGAAGAACACAATGGCCTAAGAAAAATTGAATGTTCACTTGGCTTTAGGGACCCGAATAACATGCCTTAATTAGCAAGAGGAACTTCAGATCTTCCACCCCTGGAACACAGTCACGAAACACAAGGTCGAACGCTTGCATTGCCACTTCCTGACCCTTGCTTTCGACGAGGGAAATGGCCTTTGCTATGTGTCCGACAACGGTTGGTTGTACCCCAATGGACTTGGAAATATTGAGTTAACATGAAGCAGAAGAGATTACGAGGTTACCTGCACAGCGTCGTTCATGGCCATATTGTACTTGTTAGAACGTGATTGTACAAGAGCACGATAAGCAAGAGCGCGTGCGTGGTGAGAGGAATTCAGAGGATGGTTGATTTCTTCTGTCAATATTTGCACCACATTATCCAAATCTCCTTGTGTCCATGACTCGAATGCCGGATTACTGATAAATAGGAGTGGTAACTGAGACGCTATGAGAAAGGAAACGTCAGAGCAAGCAAGCATCAATGGATGAATGTGACACCCACGATATGAGAAGACGGTGGTTTAAACCACGACCCATTAGCTTCACGAACATGTATAGTGGAAATACATACTTCTCCCTGGAGATACGACCTCGGGAGGATATCACGAAGGCTCCGCAGAGTAATCTTCCCATTTCGTTCACCAGTCACGATGCAATGGTTGTCGGGAGAGAGAGCCATGGACCAAATGTCATTCACATGCTCGATAGTGGCCCCGATCTGCTTGTAGGTAGAGGCATCCCAAATGGACAATGATTTATCCGCGATGATGGCCGCAAACCTGTTGTCATGCGATACGACAATGGAAGAAGGGGAGCTCGAGGAATCGCCGGGGAGAGGCCATGAGCCAAGTGATGATCCCGAAGAGGAATCAAAACACTTGGCTACACTGGGGGTGACAGCAAAAAGGCGCCGATCGTCGGCCAACCATACAAGTGGCGGTGGTGAGTACGGCTTGAACGGGCAGGGGATGTCCAGCAATTGCTGGCCATTGTTGCTGTTGAGGATACGGATCGACTTCCCAACCGTTGCGGTGGCCAGGCGGTCACCATTGGGCGAGAATCGCACCGACACTACAGAATTGTCATGTTCCAGAGGTCCGACGAGGCGTTCGCCCGTTGTCAAGCTCCAAACGAACACCAAGTGGTCGTCCCACCCACCCGAGGCAAATCTAGCCGAATCAGGGGAGACGTCAATTGTGTTTATCCATTTGCCTGTGTGACCGCAGGGTTCAAGGACCTTTTCGTGGGTTTTCGCATCCCACACCTGCACTCCCATCTCGAGTCCACACACTAACCATTTACGATCTGGAGATGGGGTAATAGTGCAGATTTCCCCTTCAGCTTGGGTCCCTTCGCCAATCTGGTGTCCATCATCTACCTGCCATCGTCGAAGCATTCCTTCTTCGCCGCCGCCCAGTATATGTTTGCCATCATCGGTGAAGAAGAAGGCGTATATTGTACGATTTCCGGTGAATTCAACTGTTGTTGAGCGATCTGGGAGTCGGTTCCGGGATGTCATCGGTGGAATCAACCGACAAATACCTGGTACATACTTTCTCCTGTCGATTGCATACCAGTCTAACACACAAGTAGGATGATGGGAGTACAGGGCTAAGTGGAAAAGTGCACCCAGCATCCTCATGGCGTATATTATGTACACTCGGTTGTCAGCTTATCGATGTGCCGGATCAACACCACTGCCCCTTGGCTTTCGGCACTTGTGAGTATTGCTACACCATCTCCCTAGTCCATCAGGAGAATACACGATATTTGATCAACAGCACTCAATGATTCACCTATATGGTTATTATATGCTTTCGTGATACCACCGGCCCTTACACCATATTGATTTAGCATCAAGTGCCCCCAGATGGCATTCGCCTTCTTACCGCTTCGACAGTATCCATATCAGTTCTCGATATAACTCCAACAGATATTATTAGTATTCCATGCGCCCTGGACATGCCTGAACGTCCTAGACACGCGGCTAGACACCGAGTTTGCGATGGGGAGCTTTCAGTGTGGATATAATGGGGAACTTTTCTCCTGGTAGGCGACTGGTCAAGGAAGTGGACACAAACCCATCACAGTGGCACCGGCGTATGTAACGTATACTTGATCGTATACCAACAGCCTACACACCCAGGACCACCTTGAGCTTGAAACTGTGAATATAACCTAGCATGTGGCAGGCTGAAGAGAGGAGATCAAGTCATGCATTGCATCGAGATCTTGACGTGTCCCATGTCTTGGAGTCAAATCAATTGTCCCTATTTTTGGTTGTCGTGGGGCGCGGATCAGCTGGGGGTCAATGCAATCCATACGCAAGGTGCAATAAATTGGGTCTCCTTCGTCGACAACAATGATCAGGTATTGGGTAGTAATGATGATGGGCTAATTCGGCGGTGGCAAGCAGACAACGAATGCGAGATTACAGTAACGAACCAATCCAAACCAACGCAGACATTTTCGCTGTCGCGCTATCGCCGGATTGTTACGGTGGTTAGTGTGTGGACTCGGAACAGTAGTGGGCGCAGAACATGGGGTGCGGGGACAAGTTTTGGATATGGAGGGGTGCAAAATGATCCTGGACTTCGACAGTCACACAGACATCGTATAAGACATGAAAACGGAAAGGGGTCGGTGTCCACCGACCATACAAGCGGTGATGGTAACATACTAATATCACAAAAACAGCAGTGTCATAACATTGCCAAACAGACAATGTTGCCGCCGGCGAACCTTGACTTGACCAGCCGTCGTCCTATTTCGTCCTCTATTGGCCCACTCTCTCATCTGTTTTTTCTTGCAATCGCTCCCTTTCACACATGATCGTAGTGTCAGAACCACTTAACTCCATCTCCTGTTTCGTTTGAATATCAAGTACAGTATTTGAAGTGGTTAACATAACTGATACAATCACATCTCAGCTGAATACTTTTTCTTCATGTTAAATTTCCTTATCAGATTACAAACTCGCATGTTGTCTATATTAGGAAGTGGGTAGTCGACGGGAAGAGCAGACAGCATAGTTCTTTAGCTAGAAAATCTAACATGTAGTGCATAGGATTCCCGTAGTAGATTCTCATATCTTATATATGTTGTAAACTTGACCAGCACGCTTTAGCTTTCCTTATACGGTAATAATTACATAAGCTTAGAGCGTACAGTCTCCTAGTTTATTTCCTCAGTAGCTTGACATCTACTGAGGTTCTCATAGTTCCATTTAACCTCTGCACAGTATCCTTTCAATAGTATGTATTCCCGTTCAAAGTGCCCCATATCCCTCATTACCATAAAGATCCTCCTCCAGCCCACCAGCATATTCACGAGCGTTCGTCATGTCGTCCAAATCCCTATCGCCGTCACCGTCGCCATCATCACTCCCCTCTATCATGGCACCCCCATTCGTCTAGATCATCATCATCATCATCATCCTCCCAATCCGATTCCCTTTCCTCCCTCTCTTTTCCGCCCGGTTCCTCAGCTTCTAGAGCACTAGTACTCGTGTCGTCGTCGTCATCCGAGTTCATTGGCTCATCTGAATCCTTCTCAAGAAACTCGTCCCAGTGACGGCTTTCCTTGTGCCCGACACCACCACCACGGAACCGCACGAGCATGTCGCGATCAACGAACCTAATAAGTGCTGGGGGTCAGTACATGCAGTACCGAGGGTAGGCATACTTACATGCCCGCGTAATAGTAACTCTGGTCACAATTCACCTCAGTTCTGTCCGGCTTTTAACGGGCTCTCGATGCTCCGAGCAGCTTGTCTGTGCCACCAAATGCGAATGCGGGCATCAGGTGGACACCACGAATGACGTTATCTGGATCAACAAATCCAAATGCCTCCTCGAAATCCTCGTGGTCGAAGAACTGCAGTCTACGTAGACGCTTTACGCTCCATCCTGCTGCATAGTTCAATCGCGTCTGAGCTGGCGCATGTACAACACATCCATCCGAGTAGGTAAGGAGAAAGGTGAGTATACATCCTTGCGTACTTGTACGAGTACATGAAAGATATGTACAACGCGAGCATACCAATATGGATGTGTTCATTCATCGTCATGTGCAAATACCATGATGTCTCTGAACGGGAACCGAGTGGGTTGATGGTATCTTGGTCTTGTCGCATGTCGTACGTTGTATAATCAACAGATAACGTGCTATGAAAATAGATACGGTTATCCTTCATATTGATACAAAGTCAATCTTTATCTGAAAACTCGGTTTCATCACCATCGTACACCAATCCACGGGCATGTGCTAAAAGATGATCTTGAAAACCTGGTGGAAATTTCTAAAAGATCGTCAGTTTATTCCATGGAGCTGTTAGAATGTGAGCGATACCCCAAAGCCTTGGTCCGTCTGCCTACCAGCAAGCAAGGAAGCGAGATTGGCCGATATTCGAGACGATGTGGAAATGTGGCAGTGGTCAGATGGGGACATGCGGAT
>JBBPKE010001057.1:0-10082 GCA_038089095.1 Tylopilus orsonianus | reverse complement strand
ATATTCATATCACCCCTGGATGGGGATAGAACCAGGAATGGCAAAGGCACCAGCAGCTGAAGAATTTGCCAAGGACTTTTCCAGTACCTTCACTAGTGTACAAGACCACCTGACAAAGGCATGTGATCGAATGGTCACATGGGGTCATAGCTGTTGAAAATATGTCTTTTTCCACCTAACTTTTGACTTAACCATATGAATGGTTAGGATTGACCTCATGGTCATGTGACATGGATACTGACTTGGATTACACAATTATGCTTACCTAGCTTACGTAAGGACCTAGACTGATTACTAATAGTTTGCTGTGCAAGCCTAGACCTATAATATCACTTTTCTAGAATATTCTATGATATATGCAATATGCACATATATGTACTTCTTTGTATTCTTTATATAGACATAGTGCCAGCCCTAAGGTGATCCATGCACTATAGATAGATGTATATAAACCCATGCAATCCATAGCACAAGATTCAGTTCAGTCTTGTTGCATTCCACTCTACTTGTTATGATTTACACTTTCTCGTACACTTATTTCCTTTTTCAGCGATGACTCCCACCCAGTTACACTTCAGTTCCACTTGCTCGTCATTGCCATTCCTTCCTCATTTCTGGTCTGTTCCTCATCATGTTTCACATATTCACTCATATGGCACCACCCTTGCATATTCTTGCGCCATATGATGCCTTATGAGTCATACTGACTCACATTTCATATTCTTTGACATATGACATTTCCTGCTGTCATACGGATGTTCCTACTGACAGCACCTACCTGACAGCACCCCGTGTCAGGTATACTTAGCCTCTATTTCTCTCGTGCTGTCCTAGTACCCTCTACCCTGACAGCTGCCCATTAGGGGTAACACCTTGTTTCACCCCTACCTATATAAACTGTATGATAGCATAGGAATTCCTCATGTTTAGTCTACCTCACAACTAGCACAGTTCCTGTACTAGCTGCTGAATCCCTAAACCCATTTTTTGCTCGTCTTCCTCATGCTTGGTCTCCAATACAATCCTTGCAAGTGTAAGCCTTGTTCCAGGAAGATTCACCTTACCATGTATCGTGTATAAGTCACCACTCCACACTCTGGGTTCACACCTTGCAGGAGCTGTCTCTGAGATTCTACATGCGTTCCTACCTGGACCATGTGTAACAAAAGACTAAATGTCTTCTCCGACCAGCTAGTATCTACTATGCCATACCCCTGAAGTACTCTCAATAAATCGCGCCCACCATTCCTCTGAGAAGACCACCTTCTCCGAATCTCTGAAGCTTTTGAAGACATCCAGCTACTCCTCCAGAAGATACCTCTAGCAGACCCTCTTCCCCTAGTGAAAAGTCCACTACCTCTGATTCGCCTCTTCCTGGCCTTGTCACCCAGGAATGCTTTGAACATTTAGCTCGTGAGCTCTTGAACCAGCTGAGTGTGCAGCTGTCCATTCCATGAGTCCCCACTCCACCATTGCCTACTCCAGTTGCTCGTCACCCAGCTTTTTCCCTTTCCACTCAACCATCATCCCCTATTCCCACTATGGCTGCGAAACCCACTGAACTTCACCTTGGTTCCCCCAGATCTTTTGACAGCTCTTATAAAGCAGCCATTCCCTGGATCACTGCCATCTCTGCCTACCTCATTATCAACAATAAGGTCTACAACTCAGACCCTAAGCACATTGGCTACACTCTGTCCCTCATGGACAAAGGATTGGCCAAGAGCTGGGCCCACACTTTCTGCCTCTTGAAGATGAATAGAACTATGTTCAACTTCAGTACCTGGGCTGAGTTCTACATTGCCTTTGAAGCGCAGTTCAAACATGTAGACTCTACCGGAGATGCTATCACTTGGCTGTCTACCCAAAAGATCCACAAGTCATGCAATGGAACCTTGACCCCTCCCCTCGGTGATTACATTGCCTCATTTCAAGGCAAGGTCACAGTTGCTCAACTTCAGAACAATGATGTCCTTATTAACTGATTCACTACCAGCCTCCCTTCCTCCATCAGCTCTCGCATTTTTGCCATGAACCCTACCCCTAAGATGATAGCTGAATGGTACAAAGCTGCCCACTCGATGTATCAGAACAATTTGTGCAGCTTAGAGGTCGCCACATGCCATCAGGGAACTTTTAAACCTTTGACGCAAGCCCTCTCCCACTATCAGGAGTTTAAAGATCCCAACACGATGGAAGTTGATGCTGTACACATTCCCATGAAACTTAGCCCCGAGAAGAGAACCTGTTGCATTAGAGAAGGTCACTGCTTTTGATGCAGGCAGAAAGGATACAGGAATACTGAATGCCTAACCTTTACCTCCCCTATGATCTCTCCTTCGAACCCCTCTACGACCCCTAAAAAGGTCAGAACCACTAAGAAAACCCCCACTCCCTGATTAGAAGAAATAGACAAAGAAGACTCAGACAAAGAAGCGCTGAAGAAGACCCCAACTGTAGGACATGTGGATTTTTGTAACAATTTCAGTGCTTAGTCAGCTTTTGCATCACGTGACCATGTCACTTTCTTGCCTAAGCTCTGTATAGTTTCAGACTCTAAATGACTTAGTTCCTCACGAGAGTACTGGTCCTAGTATGAGCTAAGATCTTATTATGTAATTCCTTTGAAGCTTGAGTTATCGCTCGGGAATTCCACCATTTATTTAATAAGTACTAATGGGGATACACCTCATGGTAGTTCATTTCCGTGCTGTGCACATCTGACAGTTAATTACCACTTGACAGCGACTTCGCTTCCATAAGATAGAAGCTAGTGCCTCATGGCAAACCTAGATAGTGAGTATTAAACCTTGTTACCTAGCAGATTACTGATGCTGTGCATCAACTTAGTCAGTAGATACGCTTGGATCGTATCTTTAGTCATTAGTTAGTAGTAAGCATCGATTGCTATAGTATATATACTGCAATGCAGCAAGCCCAAGAACTCCAGACTAGTTCTTGTGGCATTTCAGCCTACATCTCTAATCTCTTAAGCTAGTATCAGTGGGCTTGAAGCTAGACACTGTATGGTGAAGGCTAAGAGCTTTATTAGAACTAGTCTTCTCGCTTTACCCCCACTTTGCTACCTCTAATCAATTGCTGATCATTAAACGGTAGCTACAGCCAGACCCGAGGCTTAACAGGACTATGATAACCTTTACCTTGCCTGGGCATTACTGCCTGTGTTTCTTTTTCTTAAGTAAAACATCCCAGATAGGGGATTAAAGAGAAGACGCACTCTAGGCTCTCCTGAGGTCACCTCGAGCGGTGATAATTGGTTAAAGCCAGCCTCTCTACTATACTTCTACTTCCTCGAACTTCAGTTCAGCAGCTCATGTCTGCACTTTTCACAATTAGTAGGAACATCTGGAAGGCTATTGGCCAGAGTTCACTTGGAGGGAACGAAGTTCTCCAAGCTTAGTATACATTTGCAATTTTGTACCCTACTTACATACAGATGTTCCGATTCCCACAAGACCCCACCTACCAAGAGGCTCTTAGGGCCCAACTCTCCAGAACAGTTGAATTCTGGGAGAGATTCCAGCTAGATCAAGTTGACCCAAATGATACAAATGGTGATTTTGATCACTACCCATCACCACCAGCCCCTGAACCTATACAGGGAAGAAGAGAAGCACTTGATTTCGAAGATCTTGTGCTATATTACCCAGAAGACTTCTTAGACAAAGCACTTGCAGTACCTGATATCGAAGATGAAGAAGAAGTCTTCATTAAAGTAGAAGAAGAAGACCAACCTGTCTTCAGATGAAGCACCCCACAAAGAAGAAACCCCCGTCTCATCCCCTACGTTCTCCTCCCCAAGTTTAAGGATGTTGGGAGATCCATCAGGGAGTGCCAGCGTCGATGATCTGTGAAGAGCAGTCGACAACCTATTCAAGAGGGTCACTACCCTCAAAAAGGAAAAACGCGAGCTGGAAAAAGCTGCACAAGGAGGGGAAGGATCTACTCAAACCTTTGTTAAAAAGGTTGACCCATACCCAGACCCAGAAAAGTACGATGGAAAGGCATCAAACTTTGAGAATTGATGGATGGTGATGCAGATGTACCTTTCATATAATAAAGACATTTACTTCATGGAAGAAAGATTGACAGCGGCAGTGCTGTCAAGAATTGGAAACCTTGAGATGCCCCAAGGAATAGCAGCTGTGACTTGGGCGCATATTAAGATTAAGCAGTATAAAAACGACGACAAACTGGTCAATGACTTTACCTGGCCAGGTTTGGAAGAAATTGAAGGAGAGTTAAGGACTAGGTTCCTCACAGGGAACCAAAGAGACTACGTCCTTAACCAACTAAAGCAATGTAAGCAAGGGGCTCAAGAATTTACCCACAACTTCTTGACCCGCTTCTGCAGAATCTACGATCCAGAGTTCATAGAAGAAACAACAGCTGTTCATGTGCTGGAAGAAAACATGAAAGAGGAAATTAGAAGGCAGCTTTTCTACCAAGAAAAGCGCAGTCTCTCCATCCGCACAACCCTCAAACATATAGAGGCAATCAGAGAGGCGCAAGATGCCTTCTTTCTTACAACTGTGGGGGGCACATACAGAAGGAATAACACCCAATTTGGAAATGCCGGAGCAGGGACATCTCAATCCCAGAGAACTCAAGACCCTAATGCCATGGACATCGATGCCATAAAAAGGGGCTGCTACAATTGCGGAGGAAATCACTTTGCTAGAGATTGTAAAAAGCCAAAAAATAAGGAATGTGCCGAGTGCCATTTCTTTAATGGCGGACATAGGAGGGAGTGTTCCAAGTGCTCCAATGGTTGAACCCAAGGGAAGAGAGTACAAGCAGTGGATTCCAGTGTTAGCAAGGAAGCTACAGCACCAGATTGAGCGGCTGTCTCCTGGGATGACCAACAATGGCTAGATATAGCCAAATTGGTCCATGGTCTCGACCCTGAAGCAGCCATTGCAGCCATCAAAGACGCGATGTTATTGGATTGAAAGGGAAAAGGACATGCCAACTGAGGAATCTGGAACCTTAGAAGGCCCACGGACAGGAAGAATTATTTAATTTCAGAAATAGTTTTAAAGTGCTAGAAGTGCTTGACATGGACAATGGCAATGACCACTATGAGATAGAATGTAATACCAAATTAGTATCGGACATTTATTCCCTTACGAAAACCTTAAACCTATAAAAATATGTAAAACCTCGGAGAAAGCTAGAATTCTGACCCAAGGATCGGAAACTGCAGCAGGACATGATCTGTATGCTGCTGAAGAAGCCAAGATCCCTGTGGGACAACAAGGACTTGTAAACACACATATCCAAGTCCAGATTCCAGAAGGGTTCTATGGAAGGGTAGCACCAAGAAGCGGTTTAGCCTCAAAAAAGATGATAGGGATAGGAGCAGGAGTAATTGATTCGGACTATCAAGGAGAAGTATTTGTTTGTATATTTAATCATGGAAAAGAAGATTTCCCAGTAGCAGTAGGAGACAGGATTGCTCAATTAATCATAGAGCAGATCAACACTGCATCACTATCAGAAGTGACCTTGTTAGAAGAAACAAAGTGAGGAGAAGGAGCTTTTGGTAGTACAGGAATCAAATCCATAACCGAGACCACGCCTCAGAACGAGCGTGCTGGACAGGAATCCAGGCTTAATTTGGTCACAACAGAAATACAAAAAAAGTATGGAACAGATTCAGATTTTCCAGAACGAATCCTAGTATGCAGTATAAACCAACAAAAAGAGATGAACCTTGAGGTCCAGGTCTCTAATCTGACCGAAAAGGGAAATATGAAGAAGGTTCAAGCACTCCTAGATAGTGGAGCAAATGGAAGCTTCCTGGATAGGAAGTGGGCCAAAGAAAATGGAATTAAGATGGTGTCTTTAGAAAAGGCAATACCAGTCTTCAACGTTAACGGCATCAAGAATTCAGCAGGAGACATTACTCATTCCACTGAATTAATCATGGATTACCAAGGACATCGAGAGAAGATTACCACAGAAATAACTGATTTGGGAAAGAACCAGTTCATCTTAGGGTTCACTTGGCTAGAAAAGCATAACCCAGAGATTAACTGGTCAACCAGAGAAGTAAAACTTCGGAGATGCCCAAGAAGCTACTATCTTCTTAAGGATGGAATGGTATTCATGAGATCATTGATCGATCAAGAAATAGAAAATGTATCCCACGTATACCAGAAGATTAAAGCCTTGGATAGGCCTCCTGAGAAAAGAGAAGCAACAGTTGAAGAACTCATCCCAAAACAATATCTGCACGAGTTTTATGACATCTTTTCAAAGAAATCTTCTGAAAGGATGCCAGTACACAAACCTTGGGATCACGGGATTGATCTCAAACCTGGCTTCATGCCAAGAAAAGCCAAACTCTATTCCATGTCACCCAAGGAAAGGAAAGAAGTTGACAACTTTATTGATGAACAATTGAGGAAGGGCTACATCCGTCCATCCAAGTCACCAATGACCTCACCAGTCTTCTTCGTACCTAAGAAGGATGGCAAAAAGAGAATGGTCCAGGACTACTGGTATTTAAATGACTGGACAGTCAAGAATAGTTATCCCCTTCCACTAATTTCAGATCTCATCAATAAACTCAAGGGAGCTAAGATGTTTACCAAGATGGATCTAAGATGGGGATACAATAATATCCGAATGAAGAAAGGAGATGAATGGAAAGCGGCGTTTACCACACATCGTGGCAGTTTTGAACCATTGGTCATGTTTTTTGGGCAAAGTAATAGCCCAGCCACGTTTCAAAATATGATGAACGACATCTTTTATGACATGCATCAGGTCTGCATTGTCTACATGGACAATCTCCTTATCTTTACCTTTTCGGATAACCAAGAGGAACACGACAGGGTTGTAAAAGAAGTCCTACAGAGATTAAAAGATAACGATCTATTTGTGAAGCCTGAGAAATGCTTCTTCTCTGTGAGAAAAGTCAAAATGCTGGGCATGATCATAACTCTGGAAGGAATATACATGGCAGATGATAAGACGAAAGCAGTACTTGATTGGCCAGTACCAACCACGGTTAAGGGAGTAAGAGGCTTTCTTGGCTTGGCCAACTTCCATCGTTGATTCATCCAGAATTTCGCCATTATGGCAAGGTCGTTGAACGACCTAACAAAGAAGGACAAACCATTTGTCTGGACCCAAAAAGAGCAAGAAGCGTTTGACACGTTGAAGAAGTCATTCACCATAGCACCGGTACTTATGTATCCGGATGAGGAAACCCCTTACCGAGTGGAATGTGATGCTTCCGATTTTGCCACAGAAGTGGTCCTTAGTCAACAGATAGACAACAAATGGCATCCAGTCGCCTTTGTGTCAAGTTCAATGACGCCAGAACAATGCAACTACCCTGTTGCTGACAAGGAAATGCTGGCCATTATTAATAGTTTAGAACAATGGCATCACTATTTAGAAGGTGCCAAACACCAGTTTGAGATCTGGTCAGATCATGCAAATCTCCAGTACTTTATGAAGGGCCAGAACCTTAATAGAAGACAGGCGTGCTGGGCGCAATACCTATCCCGATTTGATTTCCTGTTAGTTAAGAAACCTGGAGTTTCTATGGGAAAAGCTGATGCTCTTTCGAGAAGAGAAGATCATGCTATCGGGATAGAAGAAGATAATAAGGGAGTTATAATGATTCCTGAATCAAAGATCCATAGATCGGTTCCAGTTTGGGTTCGTACCGAGGAAGAAGATCTACTCGGTAAGATTAAAGAAGCGCAAGGCTTGCCCACCGAGATCAAGTTGATGGATGGCAAGATTCTTGTCCCAGAAGGGCCATTATGTCAACAAGTAATAAGTTTATATCACGACTCTACCCTTGCAGGGCATGGAGGCGTAGATAAGACCTACGAGCTAGCCTTGAGGTATTACAGGTGGCCAGGAATGAAAGGTCACATCATAGATTATTGTTCCCGATGTGACAGGTGTGCTCGGATGAAGCCATCAAATAAACCCCCAGGAGGGTTAATTCACCCCCTTGATGCCCCTCTTGCACCATGGGAAGAGATTAGTGCAGATTTTATCACTGATCTGCCACTTAGTAATAGCTTTGACAGCATTCTTGTAATCATTGATCAATTCTCAAAAGAAGTCCTCTTTGTTCCGACAAACAAGACAGTCACAGCTCTCGGAACAGCCAAGCTTTACCGAGATCACATATGGAAGCATCATGGTCTTCCATGGTCCATCATATCAGATCGAGGACCCCAATTCACTTTGCAGGTTATGTGGGATTTGTGCAAGATGCTACAAATTATGCCAAAGCTTAGTACAGCTTACCACCCACAAACGGATGGGCAAACAGAGAGAGTCAACCGAGATCTCCAGCAGTATCTCAGGTTGTTTACAGCAGAGAAGCAGAAGGATTGGAGCGAATGGCTAAGCCTCGCTCAATTCATGAAGCTCTTAGCCTTCACCATACGGTGTCTAGCTTCAAGCCCACAGATACTAGCTTATGAGAGTAGATATGATGAGGCTGAAATGCCACAAGAACTAGTCTGGAGTTCTTGGGCTCGTCGCATTGCAGACTATATACTCAGTACAAAGCTGCTTACTATCCTACTATGACTAAAGATACGCTTCTATCGTATCTACTGACTAAGGTGATGCACAGCATCAATAAGCTGCTAGGTAACAAGGTTTAATACTCGCTATCTAGGTTTGCCATGAGGCACTGGCTTCTATCTAATGGAAGCAATGGTAATTAACTGTCATCGTGCACAGCATGGAAATGAACTACATGAGGTGATATCCCCATTAGTACTAATTAAATATAATGATGTGAATTCCCGAGCGATGACTCAAGCTACAAAGGAATTATGTAATATGTCTTAGCTCACGCTGGTAGATCCAGTACTCTCGTGAGGAACTAAGTCGTTTAGAGTCCGAAACTATACAGAGCTTAGGCAAGAAAGTGACACGGTCACGTGATGCGAAAGCTGACTAAGCCGTGAAATCATTACAATTCAACTACAACTCGAGGATTCATTCAGCCACAGGACATGCACCATTTGATGTCACACGTTCATATCACCCCAGGATGGGAATAGAACCAGGATTGGCAAAGGCGCCAGCAGCCGAAGAATTTGCCAAGGACTTTTCCGGTATCTTTGCTAGTGTTCAGGATCACCTGATGAAGGCATGTGACAAGATGATCATGTGGGGTCATAGCCGAAGATTGCCAACAGAGTTCGCGATTGGAGACAAAGTTTGGCTCTCCATGGCCCATTTAGATCTTAGGTGCTCAGAGCACTTATCAAGTAAATTAACAGAGCGATACATTGGTCCTTACGAGATCATTGAGCTCATCGGAGATAACGCAGTGCAACTCCGATTACCAGCTACCATGTGCATTCACCCAGTTGTGAACATAAGTCGCATTAAACCATATAAGGAATGCCTACAAGGGCAACCAGTGCAGGCACCCAATCCAGTTGAAGTGGATAATGAAGGTCAGGAAGAATGGGAAGTTGATTACATAGTCAATTCCCACTTCAAAGGAAGAGATCTCCAGTACCTGGTTCATTGGAAAGGGTATTCAGAAGAAGAATGCACTTGGGAGCCAGTGGTGAACCTAGAGCATGCGTGGGACACAATATCCGAGTTTTACCAAAAGAACCCCAACGCCCCTAGAAGAATAAGGATGTTGTTGGAAGACTTTCGCACTCAGCTGAGGTTTCAACCTCTAGAAAACTTCACAGAACAGGAGTCTGTGATTGGTCGCCTGGAATTCGACCCCTAGATGGGGGGTAGTGTAACAATTTCAGTGCTTAGTCAGCTTTTGCATCACATGACTGTGTCACTTTCTTGCCTAAGCTCTGTATAGTTTTGGACTCTAAATGTAGCAGTCGCTACCACCACCGGTTACGGCCGGCGCCGCTGAGTAGTCGCGGACCCTGACAAGATGCCTATTACATGAGAGGCCGCTAGTATCGGCCACGAGGCAGTAGGTCTGTACAGGTAGTTACTACATATAGTCTAGGCCGGCCAGCCCTAAGCTGGTCCGTGCACAGTACCTGTACGTATATATAGACCGAATAGCCCATAGCAGACCCTCC
>JBBPKE010001056.1:0-10093 GCA_038089095.1 Tylopilus orsonianus | reverse complement strand
CTTTCGAGAGGGGGGGACCAGGATCCTTATAAGAGAGCAGGGCTCCGTCGTGAAGTAGTAAGCCTCACCGCCATGGCCGCTGATACCGCACAGGTACTGATCGGATAGATCAGTAGATTAATTTATGCGTTATGAAGAAAATCACTAGTCATAGGCAGCCGAACGTCATTTGCGAGGGCCTACTCTCCTTTGGTGTCCGTAGAGAGTTCTCGACATCTAAACACCACCTCACAACAAAGTGCATAGAGCGCGAGGTATGTGCAACTCGGAGGGGTGCATTTCGTTTTGGAGGTGATAAATCATCTTCATCCCGCCACCATTCTCCGAGTGATTTGACTAGTTCGAAAGTGGAAGCTAGCCTCGGGAGTTCGCGTGATCTCACTACGCAAAAGGTCATCGGCGCAACAACCCCAAGGGCGATTATAGGCTGAAGGGGTTTAGCGGATATTGAGCAGCGCAAAGAGTCTATGAACCAACGCGCCCATATTATAATCGGGTTTATGTCACGTTACCTTGAATGATCTGACCTCGTGCTGTCGGCGACAAAGCTTGAATGGACCAACTGGACGTCGCTCATAGGTTTTACGCCCTGCTGGGCAAGTACGACATGACACGATGCGGTTCTATAAATCGTCAGGGGTTGCATGTCTCCTGGACATTATCGGCGAGCTGCAACATTAAATGATAAAGATGCACCGGACATTAGGTCTATCACCAGCATCATCTATGAAGATCTAGGAGTCCTGTCTAATGTTAATCCTTCTTGTCCTTGTCCTTTGCCCGAGTCCCGGTCGAGTATCCAATCGTTCCAACAAATACCAACATGGCACCGATCCACATCATGTGGTTCACTTGGCCGCCATACACCGCGACGCTGAGAAGCAGCGAGACGGCTTTGCGCACGGTCAAGATGAGGGTCACCGTCAGTGACGATACGCGTCCAGTGAGCCTGTTGACACCGATAACGCACAGTAATTGCGTGAGCGTGTTTACGGCGAGATATAATAGCATGGACGGCACCGCGAGCGCGTGTGTGAAGGTAGTACGCAGGCGCGGGAGTGAGAGCGGAAGGGAGACGCGCGGACTGGCGCACATCCGGGTAAATTCCATTGTGATGCTCTCCCAGGAGAGATAAAAAAGAGGGAGTGCGAGGAAGTGGATATAAAACATGTTTTCCTGCCAGGACGGCTGCGCCAGGGGGTCAGATGCGGCATGTGCTTCGGTGGGCCTGATGTATCGGGCAAAGACATAGTCTTGGGAGAGTCCCAGGAGTCCAGAGAGGAGGAGTGCAAGAGTAAGGAGAGATATGCCTTGGACGTAGAGGGAGACGGGAGCGTCCATGGAGTGTGGGGATGTAGGTTTGGAGGCAGAGAGGGTGGTGAGGACAATGCCAATCGTGACTATGAATACGGAAAGGATTTGTCTAGGGGTATATCTAGGGAACACAACCAATGAGTCGGTATAGGACGAAAGAGGGACGACACACCGTTTCTTGACGAGAAGAAAGCCGAGGAGCATGTTGACGACCATGCCGCCACTGCGGAAGACGATGTGGACCGTCATTGGTATGTCGTACGCAAAGGCGGCATTGTTGAGGGTAGAAAGCGCGAAGAAGAGCGCGACCTGCACAAGATAGGGCAGAAGAGGCACCCGGCGTTTTCGCAAGCGAGGAAGCCAGCGACGACGGCTGAAGACGAACTGGGCAGGGAGTGCCCAGAGGGTGACGACGAGGAACTGGAGGAAGGTGATGAGGATGCCAGAGTGAGGGTACGCAGAGGTGAGGCGCTCTATGGTGATGGCATTGCTGTGGGGGTTGGGGTGAGCGCGGGGAGTGTGGGTCGGGGACGGCGTACCTGCAGCAGCCGGCAAAGACGAGGGAGAGGGTGGCGAGAGACAGCATTTGGGACTAGACCGGGACGGACGCCATTCCAACGGGTTCGCGTATAAAAAGACACGCTGTGACGTCGCGTTGGGTTTGCTTTTGTCGGCAGCGCCGCTCTCGAATCCCCTCCTTCTACCGTGTGCCCCCCCGCGACAGTCTCTATCAAGTCACTCCCTTTCTTAATAATAATAAAAAAATAATGTCCGCAGAGCGTCGTCACCCCGCCTCCCTCCTCCCCGTCTCCCTCCACAACCCTGGTTTCGTTGACCTGATGAGCAAGCGGGTCTCGATGGACATGGTCCATTGCATTGCTCGTCAGGCAGCGCAGGTCATCATGGTTGAAGAGCTCCCCCGCGCCGAGACCCCGCCCCTCCCGACCCCTCCTCCCACCCCTGTCAAGCCCGTGCCGTTGGACAAGCCCGCCCACG
Source organism: Tylopilus orsonianus (assembly GCA_038089095.1). Lineage (NCBI taxonomy): Eukaryota > Fungi > Basidiomycota > Agaricomycetes > Boletales > Boletaceae > Tylopilus > Tylopilus orsonianus. The sequence continues at coordinate 7,783 of JBBPKE010001056.1, read as the reverse complement.
ACGTGGCTCCGGCCCCCTTCCGTCTCCCTAGTCTAGAGTCCTTTATCGTACAGCTGATCCTAAAATCGAACGTGCAGGTACCCACCTTGCTCACCACCCTTGTCTACCTCGATCGTCTGCGTTCAAAGCTGCCTCCGATGGCAAAGGGTAATTCCTGCTCGTCATCGACCGCTCATCCTCATCTCGCTTTTACAGGCATGCCTTGTACGCGCCATCGCGTCTTTTTGGCGACCCTTATCGTCGCTGCAAAGTATCTCAACGACTCGTCTCCCAAAAACAAGCACTGGTCTGCCTACGCGTCGCTTTTTGATCTTGCCGAGGTAAACCTCATGGAAAAGCAGCTTCTCTTTTTGCTCGACTACGACCTTCGTTTCGACGAGGCCGAAGCAATCAGACACTTTGCACCCGTCATCCCGATCAAGCAAGGTGACCTTGTCAGTCCTCAGGAGACGAGGGTCGCCGCCCTCGAAAAGGTGGCCAAGGCCGGCAAGGCGAGAGCTCAGGCGCAGCAACCTCCGACTCCTCTTCCCCTTCACGATATCGTTGCTCGCCCGCAACCCACGACGAGCTCTTCCCTCGTATCCACCGTTCGTGGACTTGCAAAACGCATGTCTAATAGCCGGTTGAGCGTGCTACATAATGTCTCGGGTCGACAGCCCCCGCCGCCTCTGCCACCGTCTCCGATGTCAAGCAGTCACAGCTCCGACACTCTGGGTGCGACCGACTCTGAAATGGACTCCTTGACGGAGGACACAGGCTCATCGACCGGTTCGATTACCAGCCCAGAGGACGAACGCGACGATGGGAAGCTGTTGTCCAATAAACGCTCCATCCTTGGCTCTCTTCCGCCTCAGGTCCGTCGCGAAGGCAGAAAAGTGTCTGACACGTCATCCATCAACTCTATGATCACCGTCAAGGCGGCGATAGGGCACGCTTCTCCGACAAGTCAGGAAAACTCTAGTCCCACTTTACCCGAACAGTGCTCTATCAGAGTCGTGCATCGTCATGGGAAGCCACGTGTGACCTCGTACGTGTACGGAACGTCGACGGCATTGCATCCCAAGGGTATCAATACTCCTGCGTGTTCACCTCGGATCAAGGAAAGCTTCAGCACCCCTGGTTTTCTCAGCCGTATGTGGAACGCAGCGACCAAGACCCAAGATAAGGAGGTTCCGGTCTTCAAAGCAAGTGCTGCGCCCCCTGCCGTGACCATTGTCGAACCCCCCGAACATCACCCCCAGGGCCATGGGAGCACTTTCCGAAGGTTGGTCCACTCGCGTTCCTCCATCTTTCGAGCGGCGGCCAATCAACACGTCCTTGACGTGTGATCTCTTCTTGGGCGAGGCGCGGGGACTATTGCGCACAACGCGGACATCAAACCTTACTTCTATCATAAAGTCACTCTCTTTTCTTGCATTGGACGGTTTCTCATCTCACATCTCTAACCCAAACATTTACCGTGCTCACGGACACTCCCCATTCGGTTGGCCAAGTCTGTTCCCATCCTCGAGACTCTGGTGCGTTTCCTATGGACACCTACGCCGCTGTAGCCATTACTTGCATACTATCTCCCACTCTCGTTCTGTACGTACTTGACAGTGTACCATACCCTTGTCGTTGTGATAGATCCAATGATATCTGTAATCTATGAACCGTATGGATGCAGTTTGGTGTCGAGCGTGACGACGACGATCCTTGATCCAGATATTACAACAGCTTGACGTACGCCGCAGGGACAAGACCCTCTCTTCCTTGTCCTTCTACCTGACCTGTCCACCTAGAAATATGCAGTGTCAGATGCTGCCGTGGCATCAAAGAAATGGGCTGACCAGTCCTCTGACGACTTGGCAGTGATAAACACCCTCGTACCAGCTTCGATTGCCAGATCGGCCGGGTCCTAGCGACAAAGTGTCACCACGGAATCATCCCCGCCCGCTTCCCTCGAGTGCTTACCTCGCTACTATAATCATACAACACCTCTGCCCACTCGCCCTCTGCGACCTGCTCGGATGGCGGCGAAACCGCAGCCACTGTTCGCCCACTACCCCTACCAGGACCAGAGCTAGAACCAGTTCCACTCCCCCCAGTACCAGCGGTCGCGTTGTCCGGAATCACACGCCGCGCAGGCGGTGGACCAAACGTATTTTTCGGCGTGGCGAACGCGGGGGGGATCGTGGCCGCCCCCGCCGTCGGGGGTTTCTTGAACGCCGAAAAGACACTCGTCTGTAGAACCAGAATAACCAGAACGGGACGTGGTGGTCAGCAAGCCATGTTACGTTCGTTTGGGATAGCCCACGAGGGCTGGGGGGAGGGGGGAGGGGATCGATCGACTCGCCTTTTTCGTCACGAGTTTATCCACTTCGACGCCGGGCACGCCGATGTGATCTATCGGTGGCGCGGGTGCATTGGACACCATACGGCGGGGCAGCGTCGGCGGGGGCGCCCCCGTTCCCTCGGACGCGGGTGGATCGGCAGCAGGTTCACCGGCAGGAATCCGAGTCCCCCTTCCCGAAAACGCGAGCGAGGCAGCAGCCACACGTCCGAGCGACGTCACCGCCTGCGCATTGGCATGATGATTGTTCTTTTCATTAGCAGCAGAAGCAGCAGCCGTCATCTGTCCACGTCATCCATGCCATTCCATTTCCGTTTCGGTTTTCGACATTCACCGAGTGAGCACGCAAAAAAAAAAAAAAAGGGACATGATAGCCGTGGACGGACGTTGGACGCACCACTGACCCAAATGGATTGTTCGACTTGGTTGGCGCACCAGTGCCGGCCTCGCCGATCGTGGTGCTGGCCGCAAGTGCGCGCTGCACAACAGAGGCAGCAGCCGCTGGCGATACCGTGACACCCGTCCCAGCGAACCCCGTAGAGGCACCGCGAGAACCCTGACCGTCCCCATCGTGCCCAAACAGCTCAGGTCGGGACTGAAAGTACCTGCGTGAATGGGTGTCGATCCGTCGCGACGATCATGCTGCAGGTGACACACTTACTCGTCGAGGAGTCCGAAAAACGCCTCCTTTTCTTGCACAGAGAGTTTCGTAAACACCATCGCCAGCGGAGACGCGGGAGTATAGACGGACGCTGAATTCAAGCGCGCATGCTTATCAAAAGTGTGCACCAGGTATTTCCAGTAGCGTTCTTTCTAAGCGTACAGACAAACCTACTTCATAACAGACTATGTGCTGCGTAAAAGCGACGAGAATGACATGGATCCACGCATCGCGAACGTATAGTAACGCCAGAAAAGAAAGACGAATCAGCTCGGACACCCACTATCACCACAGAGAGGAAGAGAAATCACATAGGACGACATCTCCAAACAATAATGATCATTAGAAAGGTCAAACCAGAAAACGACAACTATCCACGTCCGGGAGAGTAAACAGAATCAAAGGGACATCATGAACCGTTGTAGTTAAATATGTCGAACTCCCCGGGAGCGGCAGAGCCGTCCGCCATGGGACTCATGTTTTGGGGTATGGACATACCGGTCATGTGTGAGAGACGACCCTGGTCCGATTGCGTGTGCTGACCCATCGACTGCCCGTACGGGTAACTTCCCGTCATACCTTGCTGATGTTGTTGCCAATTTGAATTCGAGGGTGACGGCGTCGACCCAAAGAATCCACCACCCATACCGCCATTCGGCGGGTTCATCGGATACCCATTCATCTGTCCAGCAACCATTCCCATCTGTTGTTGCATCGGCTGCTGCCCATTCTGCGGCCAGTTGAGATTTTGAACCTGGGGGTTGAACGTTCCTGTATTTTGAGCCGTGCCAGCATGCGAATGCTGTATCATTGCTTGTGAAAAGTCATTTTGCTGCAACTGGGGTTGTTGAGAGAGCCGGGAGGGTGCACGCGGTGTTATGGGCGAATGAAGGCCGTCGGAAGGAGAACGTGCACTCCGTGCAATACCAGGGATCGCCGAATTGGAACGCAGAGCGGGAAATTGATCACCTGCCGGCACCGACATGGGCGAGCCACCTACACTGTTGCCGGGTTGCGATGGTCCCGCTTGGCCCATACGTTGCGCCATGGTAAAAGCATGCTGTGAGTTCACCATATTCGGAACGGCATTCACATTTCCACCCATATTTCGCATTTGCTGTTGCACAAGCATCAACTGTCTTTGTGGGTTCACATTCACATTGCTATGCATCCCCCCCGGCATCTGCGAGGTAAAGTTCGAGCCTCCCACGCGCGGATCCATTCCTGGGTTGTTGTGCCCCTGACCAAATGGGAACATGCCGATTTGAGCCGATTGTGACATGACCGGTGACTGTTGACCGAGGGGGGAAACGGGACTCGGGACACCAGAGTTCATTGTGCCATTAGACATGGTAGGCATAGAAGGGTTTGGCGTCATGCCAGTCATCTGAGGATTGCGTTGCGGAGTAGCCAATTGAGGATTTTGGAGCTGCGGTTGCTGTTGCTGTTGCTGCTGCCGCTGCGCGACGGCATTCTAAGAATTTAATCAGTCGAGTAGCAAGAGCTAGCTGGGCGCCACCTACCTGAACCATCTGGAGCTTCTGCATCTGTTGCTGTAGAGGGAGAGACGTGAAGTGAGGTATTTGCTGAATTATATGCTGCATAAGTGGATGGTTATGATTCTGCAATATCAAAGTGAGTTGTTGTGCTTGCGGCCCGAATGCTGCATTTGGTTGTCCACCACCCTGTACGGCTTGCTGCGACGTTGAAGGTGGTGACATATGCCGACCAGCTTGCATTTGTTGCATTTGTACAGCCTGCCGTAATTGTTGTTCCCTGGCTTGCTGAATCTGCAGCTCTCGCGCACGCGTGCGTGTACTTGTAGCAATCGAAGCCTCCATTGCATCAAACGGAAGCGACGGAGTTGCTGAAGGTGGGGGCATTGCCGGGCTTGATACACGCGGGCTCTGTGGCACGGCCGGTGCAGTCGACATGGTAATGTTGGACTGACTCGGAGGGGGGAAGTTGTTTTGAGGATTAGGATGTGAAGCAGCATTCGATAACGATACGGCGGGGGCTGGGGGTGCCTGTGTGACATGTGGTTTCTTTTCACCCATATCACGCCGCTTGCTGGCGAAGTCTACAAGGTCATCTGGCCGTGTGCGCTTCAACACGCCGTTGGGACCTGCGGAGGGGGCAGCTGAAGAACCTTGGTATGTCGCGTTAAGAAGTCGTTCCCGCGCGACGTCCTTGGCAAAGAGTGTTGACATGTCGGAGTAAAGATATTGCATTCGGTCCATGGACATAAAGTCGACTGCTGTGGGGGGCTCCATGATTGGAAGAACAATGCCGGGTTTCTAAAGCTGTATCGTCAGAACGCGTCAGGTCTAGCTTATGAAAGAATGCGCGTACGTCGTGCCGCTGATCTGCGGCTGCGGCTAACCATCTGAGATTCACCTGTAGTCGCTCAACATACCTGGGCGGGTGTGAGGAAGAAATCGGAATGAGCGAAAAGGGACAACGGACTGTTGAAAACGGGAGTCCAAGATGGGGATTCCGCGGAGCTGAAATTCCGAGCAGACTCTGATATGGGCCAGTCAGTAGAGCGAAAACGAACAAAAGGTCGACAGACTTGATGAGTTCGGCATTTATCTCGAAGACTCGGACAACCTTTGAGTTGCTAGAGGCATGGCCGGTCACTGGCATGGCGAGTCCGGACGGGAGCGAAGGCATCAGAAATTCGCCCGAAGACGCTCTGGAATGAGATGAACCGGCCACAGCGGGCGCACCGTTGAGCCGGGAGGCGAGAGCGTCGTTGGTGGGGGGCTGTCTGGAGGGCGAGCTGGCACTGGAGGCGGCCGGGGAGGATGCGCCATTTACCTGAAGGGTGGGCTGGAGCCGTCTGGAGTCATCCTGGGAGAGGGAGGACGGGTTCGGGAGGGAGGAATCCTTGTGCTCGGCGGAGGCATCTCTGTTGTCCTCGGGGGCGTCGTCTGGGGCGGGGGAGAGCTCAGTGAGAGGAGTGAGGATGCCCTCCACGGTGAGGTCAGACTCCTGCTTGTCCGGTGCGGGGGGATGGGGGACGGTCTGTGGGGGGGGGAGAGGAGCGGTATTCTGTTGAGGCGGGGGCGAGCCGGAGTCGGGGGCGGGGGAGAGAGGGGAGCTCTTGTCGTCGTGGAGGTCGGGGTGCTGGTGGACAGGGGACGTGGACGGGTCCGGCTGGAGGTGTATGTTGTGCGGGGAAAGGGGCTGCTGGGTGTGGAGAGCGTCGTGGAAGAAGGGAGGATTGTCGGACGTGTGGGAGAGGTCGGCCCAGTCAAAGTGCGGGGCGTCATGATCGCGGGACAAGATCAGGTTCTGCTTCTGGGACTGGTCGAGGTCGTGGTGGTGGCTCCGATCGAGATGGATCATGGCCGAGTCGGGGGGAGGCGCGGGGGCGGGTGTCGACGTGGGACAGGTCGGGCGGGGGGGGGTGCGAGGTGCGACTTTTCGGGCGGCGGGCGGCGGGGAGGGCGCGGGCGGAGTTGGCTGTGGGCGTTGACGGCGCCGGGAGAGTTGGCAGTCGATAATTCGTGGTTATAAATCCGAGCTCAAAATCGGGTGTGCATATCAAAAACGTTGCTGCCAACTGCGACGACCCCCCAACCCACACCGTGCGACTTTTCTTCCCCTCTCGTGCATACCCAATATCCTCGTCGTGCACCGTGCTTGTCAGAGGGGGAAGAGGGCGTTTCGATATCGTCTCTCGCGGATCCCACCCTTTATATGTGCCCCCCTGTGCCGGGTATTTTGATATGTGTCGACCGCTTTTCGGATGTGTACAAAACACGGAATCGAAGCCGAGCAATCCCGTGTTCGATCGCCACCGTCCCATTTCTCATCTCTTTCCCTCATCCTCCTTTGCCTCTTTTTCCATCCCGCGTTCACACCTCTCACGTCCCGCGAACGCTGTTGCCCTTTTTTTTATTGCCCCCTCCGTCACAGCCCGCTTACAGCTGGGCTCCTTCTCTTCCTTGTTGACGTAATCCTATATTATAGCCAATTGTGGTCGTGCACAATGAATCACCCGAGGAATCGGACTGCCATCGCTCACTGACACTTGGAGTGACACCATGTGGGGTGTCCATACGTCCGATCCATCTGAGCTGAACAGCGTCAATGTGCGTCTGAATCTGCACATGACATGGCACACGGACTGTGTTATATATAAGCTTGCCCTGACACGCTAAGGCAGATTGAGACAAGTATCAGTCACAGCATGTTAGGAGCTGTACCATGGCTCAATTTGCAAAGCTTTCAAAATGTCAGAATCATGACAGCACTCGGACAGATCTGAATCCTTTTGATTTTGCCTCCTTTTCCGATCGAGGACCACTGGCCCGGTGGCGCATATTCAATTCGTAATTCCCAAACACTCTCGCATGTCCCCGGACTGTTATAGCCAATTTGGATTGTTCTGCCCAGAGAGCCAAGTCGACCACCGCGATCAACGTCCGTTCAGTCAGAAAATAATATGGTGTCGCGATGGCGACCGCAGAAGAGATCGATAACTTCCACCGGCGGCCGGCGGCCGAGTGGGCGAGTCCGGCGCGTGACCGGGACGACTCCCAGCTGCGTGTTTAGGTTCTTGCGCCCGCCCACGCAACAATACATTAATGTGACGTCAGATGGAGGGATGAGTCCACGGAGAAACGCGTTCGAGGAACGTGTCGAGTGGAATGTTTATCGCGAACGTTTGCAAGGATGATTGGGATGGTAGACTGTGTGACTGTCACGTTCTCACGGGGACTGGAGATGAGTTTTGGCAAGATCACTTCCGGTGTTGCTACGACCGTCATCATGCTCGCCCT
>JBBPKE010001055.1:0-10108 GCA_038089095.1 Tylopilus orsonianus | reverse complement strand
AGTTCGAACACCAGCGTGAAGACGCCCCGGTGGCGTAAAGGTGAACCGAGGCTTTAAAATCCAAGCTCAGGGGCCTAGGGGCAGTCAGAAGCGAGTCGTGAGTCTTTTGACGGCTCTTTTACTAGGTTGAACCATCCAGCTGGCAGGAGCTTGGCAGGACGTTCCAGAAGTCCCGATATTCCAATTTTCTGGGTGCGAGAAAAGAATGCGAGAACTTGATGCGATGCAACACGTGTTGGCGTCCAAGAAAACATGCCTAAGTCCGCGCTGTGAGTCTTATCAACGTATGAAACCTCGAGGCTGCAGCATGTAGCAGGCATTGGGCGAACGTTGGGGTTGTTGACGAGTTCCAGACTCACACTGTGACAGATGTAGAAAGTACGATCAAATAACGAGGACAAACTGCTAGATGGTGCAGTTAACCGAACGAGCAAGCAGTCCATTGTGATTGGGACGATCTGAATGGGAATCGCAGATAAGGGCAAAAGCACGCATCCGCGACGTAGTTTTACTGGGCAAAGCAAGTTCCTCGTAATCCCACCACATTTGGCTTGCCCAAATGCAGGCAGGGGAGTCTGAAAAATCCACTATAAGAACCCAGTCAAACTTTACTCCGCGCTCAACACCGCTCTCCCTTTATCCTCTCCGATCATGTCCACAAAAGTTTATGTCGGGTGAGCCAACCGCCACTCTTGACCATCTTGATTAAAAACCACTCATCGACGTCGATTCTAGTAATCTAAGTTGGGGTACGACAGATGATACCCTTCGAGAGGTCTGTACTCTCGTCCCACGGCTCCGCATACCCCGTAGCTCAACACGTCTCATCTGTTTTCCCTCCTGAAAATAAAATGAATAAATAGGCGTTCTCTTTGCATGGCCGAGTCACAGATGTGCGCGATCTTGTCATGGAATCTCCCTATCATTGCACGACGATGGGCTGAGACTCCCTTTCTGATTTGTCCCGCTAAATCCCTATCTTCATACATGTCTCCTCAAAATAACACATGCGATCGATCATGTACACCTCATCACCCAATACCTTCCAATAGTCCATTGTGATGAAAGATCGGGAAACCGGTCGTTCTCGTGGCTTTGGTTTCGTCACGTTTGAAACTGGAGATGAGGCTCAGGCTGCCATCGACGCAATGAATGAACAAGATCTAGATGGCAGACGTGTCAGGGTTAACTTGGCGAACACTAGGCCTTCTGGCGGTGGTGGCGGTGGCTACGGTGGTGGCGGCTACAACAACAACAACAGTGGTTACAGCAGAGGCGGAGGCGGTGGTTACGGTGGTTATGGCGGCGGTCATGGAAATGGAGGTTGGTAAACAGCCTTGATGTTCATGCCGCCTCGCGGCGCCAAAACGCATGCATTGATCCCTCAATTTCTTTACTGCTGGACAATTTTGGTGCTTGTTGATGATGTCGATGTCTATCTGCATGTCTCTTGTACATCCTACGATTGTTCGCAACCTATTTCTGTGATTGTGTAAAGTTGATGCAAGATGATTGAATAATGGTGTGATGACCGCCTAGGCAGCTCTGACTTACGGGCTACCCAGCTGGGCCCAGCTCGTTTGACTTGTGCATTTTCTTACAGCGCAGAAAAATTGTGGTTTTGATAATACAGCGAGAACCGTGAGAAAAGTACACAAGCGGAAGAGTGAACATCAAGCAAGATGACAACACGCCTACTACTTCGTTTTACATTTTACATGCTGCATGGACAACGTGCCACTGCGCCTGGAGGAGATAGAGGAAAGCGAAAAGAAAGGAAGGACAGGACGAAAAAGGGAGGAGAGTGGAAAGGATCGTCTGCCATCGACTATATGTCATTCAAAGTCAAGAAGTACGGGCGCCTGCTTACCAGACTCAGTAGCCGTACCCGCCGCCACCCTGTTGCTGGTACCCCCCGTATGCGCCCCCTTGGTACCCTGGTTGAGCGCCAGTGTAACCGCCAAAAGTACCACCTACCAAAGCGTCAAAAACCCAAGGACAGTCGTAAAGGGAGACAAGGTGACAAACCTGGAGCGCCACTGAATCCCCCACTATATCCGGCCGCCGGATAACCTTGGCCGCTAGGATAAGCACCTGAATCGGAGCAGGTAAGCATAACCCCGCGGCATCAACCCGGTGTAGAAACCCACCACCATAAGCCCCAGTGAAGCCGCCAACAGGCGGCCCACTAAAGCCTCCACCGCCAGAACTACGGGCATTAGCCATGTTTACTTTGACCCTCCTGCCATCGAGCTCGTGTTCGTTGAGCGCTGCTATAGCAGCTTCCGCTTCATCTCGGGAGCCGTAGGTCACAAATCCAAAACCACGCGAACGACCGGTATCACGATCGCGCATGACAATGCTCTGTATCCAGCGGAGATCGTCACGAATGACAATGCGTTACGGCAGATAAGCTTTTCTGACGATGGGATAGAAAACAACGCGCACATCAAGCACTTGTCCAAAAGGTGAAAAAGCCTAAATTTCCGACATTGTTGCAGCAACATGAAAAGTAGAGAGACGTAAGAAACAGGCATTCGGAGACGAACAAGACAACATAGCAAAGGGCCATGTTCTGATCCCTGCTATAGTGAGTACTGACTTGTCGCAAAGCGTCATCGGTTGTATTCCAACTCAAATTTCTACAGACGCGAGAACGAGAACAAAACCAATGAATCAGTTTCGCTTCCCTCCGCCAAAGACAGAAGAAGCTCGAGGTAAAGGTGCTCAGTGCGAAGGCAGACTGACCCAACGTAGATTTTGGAACTCATGATGACGTGATCGAGACGGGAAGGTGATGCCAGACAACTGATGTACACTAGATTTGGCTTGAAATTGTCGTACAGGAGACGAACGTAACCGAGACCCGAAACACTGAACGCAAAGGGACGTGGACGTGCGAGAGAGGAATGAATGAAATGGGGTTTCGAAGATGCCCCTCTTTATAACTCGTCACCCTCCGAAGTTTTAAACTCCGGTATGAACTCTAAATGTATGGCCAGATCTAGACTCCAGTTACCTTTTTTGACCCAACGATCAAACTACTTCCGCGAGGAACGTAGAGGAATGTCTGGTTCAACATGAATCTGGCCACGGCACATAGGCACATGAAACGCAAACTGACAGGGTCAAACGGGTCGATCCCACGAGAACTCACCATCGTGCCAATGGTAGTTAAAACACTTTCGCTGTGGTTCCTTCTTATCAATTTCAAATTGCCCGACTCGGACCCAGAGCTTCGATAAGCATCACCGCTCGAGATTTACCCGTTTTGGCTAGACTTGGTAGCGTATGAATCACCCCACAAGAACAACAAAGCTCATGAATAGCGGTCATGATTGATGCGTGCAGCGGTCGTAACTAACTACACCGAGTACCCGGGATGCTTATAATGACTATAAAACAACTATTCGATACTCGCTGGAGGTAGATGAGTGAGGAAACAATGACAGATCGCCAGAGATATGCTTGAACGAGGAATGGAGCAGAGTGAAGATCCACGATATAATGGTTATAAAGCAGGTGAGTGAGCATGGGGGGAAACAAACGAACTGAACATCTGAACGGGAGGACAAATGAAAAGATGCGTGAAACAGATCACAAAGAAAGAAAGCCTTTACTTCGTCTTCAGGCTTCACCGCCACTAGGACCCTGCGGCTCACTTGGCGGCGTCACGGCTGGATTACCTTCACCCCGTTTCCCGCTAACCACCTCCATGAAACTTTTCCTCTTGCGCTTCTTTTCCTCGCGCTCTCTCTCCTTCTCAGTGCGCTCCGCATTTATCTCCCCTGAGTTCCGTGCGGTCTCAGGCGCGCTTGCAGTTCCACCGACAGCATCAATGCTCTCCCTTGCACCACTCTCACTACTGCCCTTGTCCAATTTGAAGCTTGTGTCTCGCCTCAATACACCGGCGATGCCAGCAATTCCTGGAATGCCCTGTATTCCTACTCCCTTTTTGGGCGTTGAAAGAGACATCCTCCTAGCCAACCGCTGGAAGTTCTGTGATGAGATTCGTTTCCTCTTGCCCTCAGTACCAGGGCTGGATGTTGAGGTAGAAACACCAGTGGGATCTGGTGTGGACACTCGCGGGGGTGTAGTAGTTGTATCAAACGTAATGGATGTAGGGAGGCGAACATGAGTCTGCGAGCCACTGTCAATAGACCGAGAGTCATCGGTCTTCGGAAATGCGATAGGCGCTGGGGCTGAAGATGCAACTGGCGCAGCAGGATTTGACGAGATGGGGAACGAAACCACTGCAGGCTCAGAAGCAGGAGAAGGTATGTCTTTGGCTGGTACAGATGGAGCGACGCTTTCCGCTTTGATGCTGGCAGTGGGCTTGATTGACTGAGCGCGGATCGACGCTGTCGGAGCATGGACAGAAGCAGCGCGAATAGATGCGGCTACAGCACGAGGTGAATCCAAGATAAACGCTGTAGAAGCCTCGCCAATCTGACCGTCAACTGGTTGAACATCGACAACCGAACCTTCTACAACACCAGACGCCGTCACAGAGGAAGAACCGGGAACAGTGGCGGTAGCACCAACATACTCGACCCATAGCGATCCAAATACACCATCCGTCTGCACAAGCTCCTTGAAGGGCCCAGATTCAAGAAGTTGACCATCTTTGAGAACCAGAATTCTGTCGAGTTCGTCTAAGTCATTACTTGAAAATGAAAGTCCTCGCCGACTTACTGGTCAACACTGTCAATACCGTCGAGTTTGCTCGCTTCGACTTCCCAAACTACAGTCCTACCACCTATGAGTGCGCGCTCCAACGGACCTTCGAGAAGAACAACTTTGGCATCCTTTTCCAGTGCACGCGAGACAGCCTTTGCGCGGCTCTCAGATGAGAGATCAGGAACAGCGACGATGACGGAACAAAGCGAGGAGAATGAAAGGGAGTGAATGGGAGTCCCGTTAAGGTAGATGGAACCAGAATCTATGTCATAAAGTCGGTAGAGAGATTTCGAGATGCTTGACTTCAAAGAACTGGAAACGTTGACAATGGCGGTGACAGACGACACGGGAAGAACGAATGAAACGCCAACTAGGGCAGGAATTGGCTCCTGCGCTTCAGTATAGGGATACGTAAGGGACACATCGTCTGTTGCTCATCAATTAACGCGATGTATATCACAGATCAAAAATACGTACCAAACTTGATTTCGACACCACCGGTTCCATCAATGGTACCCTTGCCATGAACAACCCCAGCAGGCTTGTCTAGCACCTTAAAGAGAGATATCACATCGTTCATAGAAGGCCGCAGAGAAGGAGTGTAAGTAAGTGGGAGGAAAAGGACACCCCAATACCACACCCAGGCCGCCCAAGCACCAGCGCTCCAAATGCCTTCTGTGATACCTCTCGCGATGTACAAACTGCCAAGTAAAAGGGCAGTAGAAGCGAAAAGGGTTTGGACAAACACAAGGGTATAGGCACTTGCAGGACATACAGAGACAACTGAAGGCCGGGACGCAAGGCAAACCATATATCCTGAGCCACGCAATGTGATTATGACTAGTTTAGTGAAGCGCGAGTGAACATACCATAGATAGTCAATACGACCAAGACAGCAAGACCAAATTCCCAGCCGAAGAGTATTCCAAGCACGACTGCACCAATCAAGGAATCATCGATCGCAGCTGCAATAACTGAAACAGTATGCAGGACATTTGTTACTGCAGCATTTGAAGTAACATGTAGATCCTCGGGAATCTCCGCCTTGCTAGAACCGAGGGCGAGGCCAAACACGTGGTCAGTATAGTGAGAGAACAGAACATCATCAGCATCTGCGCCGAGGCGAGAAACAAGATTCTTGTTGAGGTTTGGAATACCCCCACTGGAAACGAGCAAGTGTAGCAAAGCGAATACGGTGATGTATGTGTAGGGAGAAGTGCCGAGGAAGGCAGGAATTGGAGCAAACGACGTGGAGTGGAATGCGTCAAGGGCTGCACCAATGGACAGCGGGATAAGGGGGATGATGACCCGAGTTAAAACGTGGAACAGCGTAATAAGTGACTGATGAGATCAGATAAGAATAGACGAAACCGTCGAGATTCATTGAAACTCACGATAAGACCCCTGGCAGGAGACACGTAAGGACCCAATCGCCACAGGGTAGCAAGGGATGAATCAGACTTGCACGGGACTCGTAAATAATAACGAAATGCAGGGGGCTATTAGCGTACCTCTGGGCAAATTACCACAGTGCTCGTCTGGGGCTGGCCGTGTGCAGTAAAGGTACCATATTTGCTATTCTCGCCTCCCGTAACTGTTTCATTGCCTTCTTCCCGGAGCACACTCGATTGGCCTACAAGGGGTGCATTTTCAGTCTCCGCAGTCTCCGGTTGCGACTCGGCAGGAAGATAGACGACCTGTGGAGAAAAGAGAATGAAGAGAAGGGGAAGAAGGAAAATGACACGGAGAAGGGGGGTGAAAAAATGGACAGTCTCCGGGATGCACTCTGAAAGCTTGGATGTGGCGCAAATACGTCGTGGGTCTGAAGTTGGCAGATGAGGACAAGAGATGGCTGCAGAAGAATATATGCTTACCACGAGTTTTGACAAGGACGGCAAGGAAGACCACTTGAGCGATGTCAAGCACCAATGCAATAAAAATGGCGGCTTTGACGCGCGTACGGGACCAGATCTCGATGTTGCTCACGTCTTTGTAGGCCCCGAGCCCGGCGAGACTGACATAGGCGACGAGACCGAGGAGGGCTGCGAGCTCCACGCCGGTGCCGGATGTCCAGATGCCGTTGAGGACGGCGTAGGCTACATAAGCAAGCCCGTCAAGAAGGAAAGAGAGGGCAGCAAGGGAGAGGAGAGAAAGGATGAGTGATTTCCTGGGGACGCGCGACTGGACGACGACGGGGGTTATCGGAGAAGGAGGGGGCGGGGAGAGGGGCCTGGATGGAAGGAGGGAGAGGGTCGCGAGGAGCACGACGGCGGGCGATGCGACCCGCAGGCCAAACAAGGCGGATGCAAGCGGAGAAGCCCCCGCAGCGGGAAGAGCGGCTGCGGCGATGCTGCGAAGAAGCTTGCGACGCGTCATCGGAGAGAGGGACGGGTACGGGTTGGGAGTGGGTCGTGGCAGGGGTCGTGGGGGAGGTCGTCGTCGCAGTCGTCGAGAGATGGCCTTGTCAGGAAGAGCGTGCGAATCTGAGACGGCAGCGCCCTTGCCTTTTGAGCTTGATATGTGGCTGTGCATCCTCCCGCCAACAATGTCCCGATGCACAGCCGACGGCCCCGTCCTCGACAGTCTGTTTTGCTCCTCAATCACGCCCATCACATGCAGATTGTGCTAGGACACGCCTCGTGTTTTTCACGTCGGATCAGTGCATGACTGGTTCCCGAATGGGGTAAATCAACACGTGTGATCCGCATGTTTTCCCCCCTCCTCCCGGACCCCTTCTTGTCTCGCCAAGCGCAACCTCTGTCGGCATTTGCCCCCAACGGCTAGTCATAACCGTGCACCTCCTCGCACATTCGGTTCTTGTGCGTATCCAGCGACTCAGATACCCCCCCGTAATGTCGGCCTCGATCGTTGACAATCCATCGCTATCCCACCCACCCGTATCGTGAACCTGCAAACTTGCAGTGCTTTTGTGACAATCCTGCGAGACTTTTAAGTTGGCCCACCATTTCTTCCCAGGGCCACCATTCTTCGATCAGTTCCAGCACCAAAAATCTTGACCGGGGTTCTTGGCAGAAATGCCATCGTCCAGTGTCCAGTATGAGAACCAAGACGGCTTACGCTGGTCCATCGATATCCTGTAAAATGATCATAGACCCTTTCGCCTCCCTCCAGTTGAATCCTCTGCGGTGTGCACTGATTAATCCCTCCTATCCGACCCCCGTACGTCATAACTTTTCGCGGTTCGTCGTCGTATTGGTCATTGCCGTATGCTCCCGTACAACCGTGCAAACTGAGACAAGGCAGCTGTATCAAGCCTTCGCGTTGCTGACGATCGCTTGGTTTCACTGTACTGAAACATTGATTTGACATTCCACACCTCAAATCAGGTCCACTGTAAACTGCGGAATGGAACTGGATCCGACAAACGTGGGTGCCAGTGGTGAGATGTGCAGCCGTGTGCCGCATACATAGCACAACCGAGTAATGTATGATCTCATAAACGTCATCGCTTAAGTGCTGCTATCGGTTCCTGAGCTTTTCTTTTTTTCTTTGCCGAGTCTACAAGTTTCAATTATAAGAACGTTAGTTCAAGTTATCTGTAAAACGGAGTGGGTTAACCGACCCAGTAGCGCTCCTGCGTCAAGTGACCATCGACTCCAAGTATTTGCTGGTTAATGCCTGTTTGCCATTGAATGGGCTTATCTGTATCACTTGAAAAAGTTGTTCACTCTCCCGAAAAAACCTGCTGGATGGATCAATCTGCGTACTTGGAGCCACCCTTACCGTGTACTGTCGTTCACACGGCCATTCGTCACCCTGGTGCTTGGACCTCATGTTCGCACTGCCTAACTTTAAATGAGCCGTGGTATGAATGCTATACACCTCCCGCTTCTCCACGTTGGACTGGTCCAGATTGAGTCTGCGCCAATGAGCGTCTTACCACTGGGTGTAGCCTCATGGTCAGGTTGTACACAGCTTCCATTCACTCTCTGGAAGACGACCACCTGTTGACGTCGTAACCTATAACGAGCAGTCAACTTGTCTTTTATTTAGATCTCACAGATACAAAACTCGCCAACTCGCAAATGTCTTCTTCTGATGGTACGCATGCCCAAACCGCACAATGAACTCAACGACTACATTGTACATTGCAGGGGCCCTCAACGTAATTCTCTTTGGAGAAACAGGCGTCGGGAAAAGTTCTGTCGTCAATCTCCTTGCGGGAGAACCTCTTGCTAAAGTCTCCCCCGACGTTGGACATCGCACCTTAAAGTCCACGAGGTACACCATCCCCTTGAAAGACGCCGAGATCAGAATCTGGGATACCGTGGGCCTTGAGGAACCGACGATTGGGGTCAACGGATACCTAGACGCTATCGAAAAGGCGCATACACTCATCCGCGATCTAGGTAACGCAGGAGGGATCGATCTGTTACTGTTCTGTATACGGGGCAGCAGGATCACAGCAACTACGCAAGGAAATTACCGGCTCTTCCATGAAGTCCTGTGTAATAAGGAAGTCCCCATTGCTCTCGTTGTCACCAACTTGGAGAGGGAAACGAGAATGGAGGACTGGTGGGTTAGGAACGAGCAGTATATCAGGCTGTATGGCATTGACAGCGTTGGCCACGCATGCGTGACCGGGATCGAGGAAGACGAAAAGTATGGCGAATCAATGGACGCGTTGCGCAAGCTTCTCCTGTCACAGCTGAACAACAATCGAAGGTTCACGATGCAGCACGAGTCGTGGTTTGTACGATTGTTGGCGGGCCTGGGAGGCTTCTTGCAAAACAGGGTTTTCCCGAGAGAAGAGAGGACAATCCGTACATTGGTCAAGCGATGTAACTTTGACGGGGATACAGCGAAGCGTCTGGCAAGCTTACTCACTTGCAAGTAAATAGATACTCTTCCGCGGGCCGGTAGTTATAGCACCATTATGCACCACATAATACGTACATTGTATTTTCAGCCTTACGGACTGTACACCGCGAAACCGATCTAAAATCGGAGGCATCTTCGACTAAATTCATTAGATATCGGCATTGCTAGCGAGCACGAGCCATCTGGGACTTTGGTACGCGGTTGTTGAAATCGATAAAGTGAGATATCGGAGATATCGATTATCGATTAGCAAACTTTGTTCAAAACGTTCGTACGACACCTTGTCCAGAGTTCGATTTTTTTTCTTGTGGAACATTCAAAATTGCTGTTTCCCACAGATGATCTCGTCACGAGCCGACCAGGCGGCCTCGTTATCTAAAATATGCATTATGACTGTGGGTGAATCGATTGTATACACTTATCTACTTCGTGATGGCTTTTACGTCCTTGGGGCACGCGTCACGAAGTGAATCTCCCAACACTCAACCGTCTAGGCGTCGACTCCCCCCCCCCCCCCCCCCCCCCCCCCACCACCCCGCCCCCCCGCCCCCCCCCCCCGACCCGGCGCGGGGGGGGGCTTTTTGTT
>JBBPKE010001054.1:0-10110 GCA_038089095.1 Tylopilus orsonianus | reverse complement strand
AAGTCCTTACCATAAGAAGATATGCCTAGTGACACTTCACCAAAAACAAGATAAAAGTATTCAAGAAACAAGTTCTATGAAGGGGTAAAAATCAGTCCCTCACACTATTTGCAATCGCTATCGCATATGATGAAGTTTCATATGATGACCTTTGCAAGAATCAAGTCTTTGCAACTATGCCTTCTATCTTTAAAGTTCTGCCAATCTGAAATCTCAGCCATGGATGGGTGTAGTGTAATAAATGTTACACAGTTAACCTAGAATGGAACCCTAGGTTATGGGTATGAAGTAGGAATTAGCTAAGTGGTTGCCAGACATGTGGCCTTAGCTAAGGGTTAGCTATGACATAAGCGCTAACTCCATATAGGGCTATGCCCTAAGATCAGATACATACCCATGGACATCAGCATAATTACGATAAGTGCTGATACCTTTGTATCTTGACTAAGCATCTATGACTAGAGATACATTATGATAGGACAGACACTACTATATATGGTAGATACCAGTAGGTCTAAGAGGGCTATTACCATATGTAGGTACATGGCCTCATGGTTCATGCACAGGTCCCTGTAGTATATATACCTGCAATAGTCCCAGCTAGAACCCTCAGTTCTAGCTTATTGGGATTCATGCCTAATACTGCTTAGTCAGCTCTGATGGTGGCCTGGGATAAGTCCTATAAGAAGCCATAAGGGTCATGGCTTGGCATGTACTGCCAGCCTAGCAGCTTGTCCACTACAAAACCCATGCAATCCATGGCGCAAGACTCAGTTCAGTCTTGTCACATTCCACCTCATCTACTGTTCTCTTAAATCAGTACTAGTGTGAGCCTAAGCCTAAGCTGTATAGCAAGGTGTTGGCTTCAGGCCCTGCCTAGATCCTTCCTTATCTATACCCTTGACCCTGCATTCTTGTGCTGTTATGATTTACACTTCTACATACACTTATTTCCTTTTTTGGTGATGACTCCCACACAGTTATGTATACTTCCATTCCACTTGCTTGTTATCACCATTCCTCCCTCATTTATGGTCTGTTCTGTTCCATGTCTCACCTATTTACTCATATGGCACCACTCTTGCATATTCTCACACCATATGATGCCTTATGAGTCATACTGACTCATATTTCATATTCTATGACATATGACATTTTCCACTGTTATACAGACATTCCTCCTGACAGTGCCTACCTGACAGCACCCTGCTTTAGATATACTTAGCCTCCCTTTCTCTTGCACTGTCCCAGTACCCTAGACCCTGACAGCTGCCCATTAGGGGTAACATCTTGTTTCACCCCTATCTATATAAACTGTACAATAGCACAGGAACTCCCCACATTTAGTCTATCTCACAACTAGCACAGTTCTTGTACTAGCTGCTAAATCCCTAAACCCATTCCTTACCCATCTACCTTGTGCTTGGTCTTAGATGTGATCCTTGCAAGTGCAAGCCTCATTCTTGGTAGTATAGCCTATGGCTTCTTAGTGCATAAGCACTCTTCACTCCATGCTCTGGATTTACACCTTGTAGGAGCTATCTCCAAGGTTCTATGCATATTCCTACCCAGATCACATATAACATATGCCTGATCTAGGCCTTTGCTATGTTTCTATATAGGTTGGCTAACTACTTGGCTATTATGTAATAGCTAACCCTTAGCTGTAGCATCTGCTACATGCCACTGGCAATATCTAGCACTGCTAAGTAGTCGCAGGCCTTAGTAAGACATTATTAGTGATAGGCTGCTAGTATTGGTCATGGGGTAGCATGTCTATATAGGTAGTTACTACAGATAGTCATGCTGAACATCTGATAGATGGTCCATGCACTGTACCTGTATATATATAAAGGCTGCAATCCTCAGGTAGACTCTCTAGTCTACTATACTGGGTATTTCCCTAGTATGGTACACCAGAGTGGCCTAAGCAGGTAAGTCCCCTGAGTGAGTGCCCTTAGATGGCTGTTAATGCATATGCATGACCATAACAGTTCATCCATTACATTAGCTATCTCTTAGCTAAGTTCTATTTGATACTTCTTTATGATTAACTACTTAGCTAACCCCTTAGCTATTCCTTATTGG
Organism: Tylopilus orsonianus; assembly: GCA_038089095.1. NCBI lineage: Eukaryota > Fungi > Basidiomycota > Agaricomycetes > Boletales > Boletaceae > Tylopilus > Tylopilus orsonianus. The sequence continues at coordinate 8,022 of JBBPKE010001054.1, read as the reverse complement.
TTACCCTATCATAGAGTTCATGCTAGATTAGTGTGATGTTTGTTACAAGTTGAAGCTGTGAAACTGGATAATGGAGCTGCAGATAAAATCCTAGCTGGCAGCAAAGGTCCTGCCATCATGAATAGCCAAGATGACAGCAGTGATGTGGATGTCAGCCATTTGTCATGGACACTGAAGAATACCTGCAATGATAGAGTTAAGGTCATGGAAATCAACTTATCAGATGGAATAGTAAACAGGACAATTTGCAAGGTTAATGATAAGGAGTGCAGTGGTGAAGCAATCACACATATGTGCACAACCTAGGGCAGGCTGTAAAGCACAAGGCTCTAGGCTAGGTATATGCAAACACTAGCCATTCTGTAGCCACCATAGTGGACTTATGTCAGAACCATCACCAGTGGGTACTAGAACTGAATATTCCAATATGCTAGATCTTCTAGTAGTCACTATATAAAGTCAGCAATGGCCAGCACCATGGAATAGTTGCAGGCCCTTAGTTAACCACTAGTACATAAGAGGCCACTAGTATTGGCTACAAGGCAGTAGGTCTGTATAGGTAGTTACTACATATAGTCTAGGCTGGCCAGCCCTAAGCTGGTCCATGCACAGTACCTGTACATATATATAGACTGAATTGCCCATAGCAGACCCTCCAGTCTGCTATACTGGGTTTGTCCCTAGTAGAGCACACTCTAGTGGCCCAGTAGTAAGTCCTCTAGTGAGGCATAGCCAGGTGGCTGTTGATGCATATGCACAGCCATAATGATCTAGTTGTTATAGATCTGGGGATCTAGCAGGGTAATTGGCAGGGTTCTTATACTACTGGCTACTATGCACAGACCAGCTACCAACTACTATACTAGGAAGATGCTCTGGTATACTGGGCCCTATCAGTATGTATCTTTATATAAGAGCATCCACATAAGCTCTGTAAGTACTCCACAATGCCAGCCATTGCTGAGTGTGCACCTGTGTGCTACATGGGCAGTCAGTCATAAATGGGCAAGTAAATGACATACCAGATGGACCTCAGAGCATACTATTCAAGAGGGAGAATTGAGTGTCAAGCAGTGAAAGTGGTAACTTTACCACATATGAGGACAACAAGTTGAGAGCACATAATGGTGCAGATAACAAGGTCCTGGAGCTAATGGAGGCAAGGAATAGCCCAGATGACAATGGCAGCAAGACAATCAAGTCAAGACCATTGAAAAACCCTGCAGACATGCTGGGTAATAATGAGTATCATTCAAATACACCTGCAGAGCCATTCAACCAGCCTATGGATGTGGGTGAATAGAATGGTATTGAGAGATGTGATGAGGATTAAGGACATATTGAGAAACCATTGAAGGCTTTTGATGATGGTACAGTGGTAATAACCAACAGCAATAGCCAGATGCGTCAACCACAAAGGCCCAGCAAACTGGATAGTGATCTACCAGTTAAATCAAGTCAGATACAAGTCAAACTGGGCAGAGTTAACAACATGTGAAGTAAGAGCACTGCACATACAGGTGCAGACACAAACATTAATGGCAAGGTTAAAGAAGCACCAGATAAAGTTCAAGAAGAAGTACATGTTAAAAGGATGAATGCAAGAACATATTATAGTATGCTGATTAAGGGGGAGAGAATAGCCATAAGTGAGCATGAGTGAGCATATAGCAGACAAGCTGCCAGGCTGTGCATGACTGCACAAGCCACAACCCTATGCCACATCTGTGGACTTATTCCAGGCTGCCACTAGAGCTCCCTAAGGAGTATTGAACTATAACCCTCAATAAGCTAGAACTGGGATTCTAGCCAAGGCATTGGCAGTCCTTAAGTACTACATACCAATGCACACAGATCATGCTATGCTCTACCTACTATGGTAACTAGCTAGGCAGACATATCAAGGTATAACTATATAGAGTAGATCTGATGCAAGAGCAGCAAACTATCATGTCATGCCTATTACTATACTGTAATGGACAAGCCATCAGGCTGGATGCAAGGGCACTAGTTACAACCCTATGCCACAACTGTGGACTTAATCCTGGGCTGCCACTAGAGCTCTCTAAAGGAGTATTGAGCTATAAACCTCAATAAGCTAGAATAGGGTTCTAGCTGAGGCATTGGCAGTTCTTATATACTACATGCTAATGCACATAGACCATGCTATGCTCTATCTACTATAGTAACTAGCTAGGCAGATGTATCAAGGTATAACTATATAGAGTAGGTCTGATACAAGGGCAGCAGACTATCATGTCATGCCTATTATTATATCATACAATAACATTGGCCTCATATAACCCTAGTTCATTGAGGCTATGCAGCCCAGGCTATTTCAGACCCCTTTCTATATTAGACATATCACTTAGTCAGCAATAACCCTTAGCTAACCCTTATCCTTTCCCACAGTTAAGTCCACATGGGGTTAGCTATGCCCATATCAGGATGCTAAATTAGTGCAGCATTTGCTATACTATGCCCTTCTTTAAGGTCAGATTCCAGATAACCTGCAATGGCTATATGCTTTTTTGTATGTGGATCATTATCACAGATGGGTGAGAGAATGAATCTTTACTCCCTTGGTAGAACTTCTTTTTGCATGACATTCTTCATTATCTCATCCTCTAGCTGAAACAGGTTCCATGAGTAGTTGGAACTCCATGACTACATTCACATTATAAAATCTTTTTGAATGAGGGGCTTATCCTATGCCCTCCTTTAAGCATTATCTTGATCTTTTTGTTGCAATACCACATGAGCACATTTGCTTTTCTACTCTTCACAGTAAAAGGATCATTGATACTTTGTACCTGAAGGCCTTTTTCAGAGAAAACATTGGTAAGTAAAAAATCCTAAGATTTTCCTTTGAACTCTGTTACTTTATTCACTTTGTTCATTCTTATAACCTTCATTCCTGAACTCCATTACTTCATTTACTTTGTTCATTCCTATAACTTTCATTCCATTTGTCATACTCCATATACTTCTATACTTTTCTCTATTACCCCCTTACAATCAAGCTGACTTGCTAGGAGTGACAGATTCTCAGATGGAACCATGAGTCAGGCAGATTCCAGATGTGAACTTGATCATAACCCAAGAAGGGTGGAAGTGGCTGTGAAAAAAAAATTCACTAAATAGTGAATATTCTGGGCTTTTAACAAGTATTCCAAGCTTGGCATTCATTATCCTCTAAAAGAAAAAAAAGACTTTCTCATTTGTGATCTTTGTCTTTACTGCAAATCATTGTAGGCATAAGTGCCTTGCTCTGAGTATACATCTTGGTTGTTGATAGTGGTGGCCTCTATAAACAGCTTGACCTTTTCATAGATAGTTCATTCTTAGTACTCCCTTATGGCATTATAGGATCTTCTCCATTATCAGCATTCTGTGGATTAGACTTGACATCTAAGAGCATTGAATTTTTCTCTCATTATACATTGTTTTTATCCTTCTGAATAATGGCAATAGAAGCCTCATATAGGTCTTTAATGCTTCAGGCAGCCATTTCTATGACTTGCATTGACCTCATACCTTCATTAGCTTTCTTTGAGCACTTTAAGCAGTGATGCTCAGCATGGGCATGAATAAAAGAAGTGTGGGCTCAAATGGATGCTGGCACCAATCAACAGCTAACCTTGTCCTAACCCAGGAAAGAAAGATGGGATTACATGCCCATTTGCAGTAAGGAGTAAACTCTCCTAGCCTTGAGGTAGCTACTTCTGTTGGCCAATAGCAGACATTCTTTAACTTTGCATCTATGTTATATGAGAGAATGGTTATTCATTTATACCAGCACATGAAGGCCCTTGTTATGACTTTATCAAGCTCTTGCAGTTCCATGGCATCTTCTAGGTGGTACAGTCTTGGCTCTTGCAGTCCATCTTTGCTTTTGCTCTTTTTCTGATCTAGGGGTAGGGATGGCATCATTTAGCTTTACTTTTTCTGACTAGCAGTTATCCTTTCCTAAGTGCAGAGGGATCATCCCTTGACTATCTTTACCAATGGGTCATAGCTGTCAAACTTTAGTAAATCTCTTTCAATGCACATAAAAGTACAGCCTTTACTCTTTCAACACACATGAAGGCACAGCACTTATCTTTATCCTTTTCTTTGGCTGTCTTTATATCATAGGAAGTAATCTATACTATATTAGAAGAACTGCATTTCCTTCTGACTGCTCTAGGGCCAATAACCCATCTTTAGCAGCAACTACTATAATAAAAAAGTTGCAGACATGAGCTGCAGAACCAAAGTTCAATGAAGAAGAACTATAGTAGTGGAGCCACTTTTAAGCGATTATTAACACACAAGTTGACTCCTCTGAGGCTCTACAGGCTTTTCAGTTCTGATTCCCTATCTGAGATGCTTTAACTATAAAAAGATGCCAAGTGGCAGTATGTAAAAGTATGGGTCCCATTATGTAGCACACAGGTGCTCACATGGCAATGGCCAATATTGTGGAGTAGCCACAAAGATGATATATGAATAATTAGATAAATAGCTGATGCCCTCATATATGAGGCAATGGGTCTATAGAGTAGTTATTATAAGTAGTGGTAGCACAGGATGGTCCATGCGCATGTGCTGGCCATATAAGTAGTTCTACAATTGCTCTCCAAAACCCCAGTCTTGGATATTGGGATGTATGCTAAGTTCTAGTAGTCTGCAGGCTAATGGCCCTGACTAAGTCCATTATGGTGGCATAAGGGTGGCTGGTGATGCATACACCCAGCCTGGCAGCTTGTCCACTACATTATCCAAGACTCTTCAAAGCCACTACCTTAGCATGCTGTGGATGATTATGGGCCTGAATGACTATGGGCCATTATGATCTCTCATAGTAAAAAGGACATGCCAATATAAGTCTAGATGAACTAAGCTGAGACAGTTCTAAGGGTCTTTTTGAAGCGGTAAACCACTATGGTACCCTTAAGGAGTACCACCACTACCTTATGCCTCTCACTAGAGGACTTGCAGGCAGGCCACTACTACTTATGTTACTAGTACTAGAATGCTACTCCCAATAGACTAAACCTGGGGTTTAGTCAGGATGATTCCAGGCTTTTTATACTACAGGACATTGTGCACAGACCACCCTTTGGATGGCTGGCTCTACTATCTATAATACTTAGTTTGCTGGGCATATTGCCTTGTTCCCAGTTATTGTCTACAATCAGGGTATGTTTGCCCATTGCCTAGAACCCTGTTCCATGCCATTCCTTGCCATCTTTTATTGTCTGCAACCACTCTGTGGCCTTGGCTGTTGCCAAGTGTAGCTGTTCACTACACTTTTCCTGAATCACTATGGTGGCACCCAAGCCAAGGCATGCCAAAGAAAGCCAAAAAGACTATGGAAGTAGCTGATAAAGAAGACATATGATAAGCCCTCACTATAAATATTATATAAGGATATATTAACACTTTAAAGACCAGACAAGGCCATACACTGCTAATCACCAGAGGTCAACAGCTCTAACTATAAAAAGTAGATAATCATGCCCAACCAGGATTTATGAAGCTCTCAGCCTTCACCATATGGTGTCTAGCTTCAAGCCCACTGATACTAGCTTTAGGGATTAGAGGATGAGGCTGGTAATGCCACAAGAACTAGTCTGGAGTTCTTGGGCTCATTGCATTGCACTATATATATAACAGTACTAGCTGCTGACTACTCTACTATGACTAAAGATACAATCTGAGTGTATCTACTGACTAAGGTGATGCACAGCATCAATAAGCTGCTAGGTAACAAGGTTTAATACTCACTATCTAGATTTGCCATAAGGCACTGGCTTCTATCTAATGAAAGCAAAGTCGCTATCAAGCAGTAATTAACTGTCATCGTGCATAGCACAGAGATTAACTACATGAGGCTTCTATCCCCATTAGGTCTAATTAAATAATGGTGGAATTCCCAAGCAATGGCTCAAGCTACAAAGGAATTACATAATAAGATCTTAGCTCATGCTGGTAAATCCAGTACTCTCATGAGGAACTAAATTGTTTAAAGTCCAAAACTGTACAGAGCTTAAGCAAGAAAGTGACACAGTCACATGATGTGAAAGCTGACTAAGCCATGAAATTACTACAGTTTATAAGGTTGACAATGAAGATTCACTCTTGATGAAGTATGCCAATGGGATCTAATGTTGATATAGATGTTCACTTATGGGATGCAAGTATTCCCACACACTAACCTACTCATAGGTCATATGAAGTCTACCCATAGACAGAGCATAGTGTAGCACACAGGTGCTCACACAGCAATGGCCAATATTGCAAAGTAGCTGTGAAAATGACATATAGACAATTAGATAATAAGCCAATACCCTCACACACAAGGCAATGGATCTGTAGGGTAGTTACCATAAGTAGTTGTAGCACAGGATGGTCCATGTGCATGTGCCAGCCATATAAGTAGTCCTGCAATTGCCCTTCAAGATCCTAGTCTTGGATATTGGGATATATACTAAGTCCTAGTAGTTTACAGGCTAATGGCCCTGGCTAAGTCCACTATAATGGCATAAGAGTGGCTGGTAATGCATACACCCAGCCTGATGGCTTGTCCACTATACATTAATCCCTGTGAAATATTAAACTTTATCTCTGAGTATATTACCCCACATTAGGTCATTGTTATGATTCCTAGTAACCCCTATTCTTTTCCTTGATCATATGGCCATATCCTCGAACCATATCCTTGTCCCTGGCCTATGCATATGATCTATGACCTCTAGGACTCCTATATGATTCCTAGAGTCACCTATGACATGGAGGACTCACTCCATGCTTACCCGTCACCCACATTATCCACTCTCCTAGCAGCTGGCTCTCACTCACTCACCACCTGCTCATCATTACTACAGACCCTCCTAGATCATCTGCCCAGTAATCCCATTAACCTCTACAACCTCTAGGAGTTCCCAATAATGAAGCAGTTGCCCCTTGCTTCTGCTTTCCCCTCTTCCTAGCCACATAATAATCCCTTTTCCACTACCTGTGCCACTGATCATCACCATCACTGATACATGTCTGAGCATCGCCACTGTATCTGCTCACTCAGATACTCTCACAACCTGGTAGCCAACCACCTGTGCTACCACTTATTTCCTTATAAGGCAAGATCTGGCACCATCACCCCCAGCTCCCAAATCTCTGCCTTCACAACTCCACTGAATGCCCAGACTGCGTCTGTGCATACCTTTGACCCTCGGGACCACTACCCCTACTGACAACCTGTCTTGATGGCCCCACTCTGCTCCCTGATCCTCATACCACCTGTTACCTCCTCATCCAATAACCTTGCTGGCTGACAGAGCTGTATTTCCAATAGGACCCATTCTCTGACTCCTGTTGACGCATGAATCATAGCTTATCTCTCTGAAACACCTTCAGTCCAATGATTGTACCTCGGTGTTCCCTGATGACTTGACAACTGTCCTTCTAGTTCCCTTTCATGACAGCTTGTCTCTCTGATTGTACTCTCCCTTCTCCTGTGATGACATGGCTGATCCATGATCGCCCATTGACCTAAATCACTGATCTATGACATAGTCACTGCTTCAGCTGTCCCAGCCTTATGCCTTGCCAGTTACCCCTGTCATGAGACTGATTCTTAGGTATTCCTTTCCTTTCCGCTGTCAACCTCATTTCTTTCCATTCCGTTGACAGCCTCCTTTGCAGGCAATGCCCTTGCCCTAGTATTTACATATAAATACCCCTTCTAGTCACAGGAATGCCTCACGTTTAGTCTATCTTACAACTAGCACAGTTCCTGTACTAGCTGTTGAATCCTAAATCCATTCCTTGCTCGTCTTCCTTGTGCTTGGTCTCAGACTCGATCCTTGCAAGTGCAAGCCTTATCTCAGAAAGATTCACCTTACTGCATACTGTAGCAGTCGCTACCACCACCGGTAACGGCCGGCGCCGCTGAGTAGTCGCGGACCCTGACAAGATGCCTATTACGTGAGAGGCCGCTAGTATCGGCCACGAGGCAGTAGGTCTGTACAGGTAGTT
>JBBPKE010001053.1:0-10112 GCA_038089095.1 Tylopilus orsonianus | reverse complement strand
CTACTTCGTGTTTGAGGGGGAGTGTTGGAGTATTTCCGTATACGTACATGGTAGCTTACCTAAGCATAGCTACATCGCACCGTAGTTAGTTTCTTTGTTCTTCAGTGACTTACTGAGGATTCTAACACTTGGTAATCCATGATTAATTCTGCAGTGTGAGTTATATCTCCTGCTGAATTCTTGGTGCCGTCCACATTGAAGATGGGTATTGCCTTTTCTAAAGGTACCATCTTTACTCCATTTTCTTTGGCCCACTTCCAATCAAGGAAGCTTCCATTTGCTCCACTGTCTAGGAGCGCTTGAATTTTCTTCATTTTTCCCTTTTTGGTCAGATTAGAGATCTGTACCTCAAGGTTTATCTCCTTTTGGTAGTTTACACTGCATACTAAGATTCATTCTGGAAAATCCAAATCTGTTCCATACTTTTTTTGTATTTTTGTTGTGACCAAATTAAGCCTGGATTCCTGTCCAGCATGCTCTTGTTGAGTTGTGGTCTCAGTTATGAAATTGAGTCCCATACTACCAAAGGCTTCTTCTCCTTGCTTAGTTTCTTCCAATGAGGTCACCTCTGCTAGTGGAGCAGTATTGATCTGCTTGATGATTAATTGAGCAATCCTATCTCCTACTGCTACCAAGAACTCTTCTTTTCCATGATTAAATATGCAAACAAACAACTCTCCTCGATAGTCCGAATCTATTACTCCTGCTCTGATCCCTATCATTTTTTTTGAGGCTAGACTGCTTCTTGGTGCAACCCTTCCATAAAACCCTTCTGAGATCTGGACTTGGATGTGTGTGTTTACAAGCCCTTGTTGCCCTGCAGGGATTTTGGTTTCTTCAGCTGCATATAGGTCATGACCTGCTGCGGTTTCTGATCCTTGAGTTGGAATTCTAGCTAACTCTGAGGTTTTTCATATTTTTATGGGTTTTAATGTTTTTGTAAGGGAGTATATGTCCGAAACTAAATCAGTAGTACATTCTATCTCACAGTGGTCATCACCATTGTCCCTGTCAAGCACTTCTAGTGCTTTAAAACTATTCTGAAAATTAAATAATGTCTCCTGTCTGTGGGCCTTCTGAGGTTCCAGATTCCTCAGTTGGCATGTCCTTTTCCCTTCTGGTCTAATGCCATCATGTCTTTTATTGTGGCTATAGCCACTTCTGGGTCAAGGTCCTTGACAAGCTTGGCAATATCTAGTCTCTGTTGGTCATCCCAAGAGACTGCTGCTCGATCTGGCACTGGAGCTTCCTTGCCAGCACTGATATCCATTGCTCGTACCCTCTTCCCGCCAGCTCTCCCATTGATTTGCTTGGAACATTCTTGCTGATGTCTGCCATTAAAGAAATGGCATTCTGAACATTCTTTGTTCTTCGGCTTTTTGCAGTCCTGAGCAAAATGATTGCCTCTGCAATTGTAGCACCCTTTTTTGGTGGCATCAACATCCATGGCATTAGGGTCCCTAGGTCTTGAGGTTCTAGATGGCCCTGCTCCAGCTCCTCCAAATTGGGCGTTATTTCTCCTGTATGCGCCCCCCACAGTGGTGAGAAAGAAGGCATCTTGTGCCTCTTTGATCGCTTCGATATGCTTGAGCGTTGTTCGGATTGAAAGGGTTCTCTTTTCTTGGTAAAAGAGTTGTCTTCTAATCTCTTCCTTGACATTCTCTTCTAGAATGTGAACTGCCATCATTTCTTCTATGAATTCGGGATCATAGATCCCACAAAACCAGGTAAGGAAGTTATGGGTGAACTCCCTGGGCCCCAGCTTGCATGCCTTGAGTTGGTTGAGGATGTAGTCCCTCTGGTTTCCTGATAGGAACCTGGTCCTCAACTCTTTTTCAATCTCTTCAATTCCTGGCCAACAGAAATTGTTGATGAGCTTATCATCATTTTTGTACTGCTTAATTTTTATTCTTGCCCAGGTCACAGTGGCTATCCCCTGGGGAGTTTCCAAATTTCCAATTCTTGACAGCACTGCTGCTGTCAGTTTTTCCTCAGTAAAGTATACATCTTTATTGTAGGATAAAAACATCTGCATACTTGTCCACCAGTTTTCAAAGTTGCTTGCCTTCCCATCAAACTTTCCTGGATCAGGGTAGGGGTCGACTTTCTTAACAAAAGTCCTGGTAGACCCTTCTGCTCCTTGTGCAGCTTTTTCCAGCTTGTGTTTTTCCTTTTCGAGGGTAGTGACCCTCTTGAACAAGTTGTCGACTGCCCTTTACAAGTTGTCGACACTGGCGCTTCCTGATGGATCTCCCGACATCCTTAGACTTTGGGAGGAGAATGTAGGGGATGAGGTGGGGGTTTCAGATGATGGGTTCTGGTGATCTGAAGACACTTTGTCCGATTTCTACAGATTCTTTTTTTACAAAAACTTCTTCTTCATCTTCAAAATTGGGGATGTTTAATACTTTGTTGGCGAAGTCTTCTGGGTAATATAGCACTAGGTCATTGAATTCTAGTGCTTCTCTTCAGCCCTGGATTGGCGCTACTGGTGGTGAAGTAGGATAGTAGTCAAAACCCTTGTTGTTATCATTTGGGTCAACCTGCTCTAGTTTGAACCTCTCCCAGAATTCAAAGGTTTTGGTAAGCTGTTCTCTGAGCACTTGCTCGTAGACCTCTTTAGAGGGGAATCCTTGAGGTGGAACCATTCATATGTAGGTAGGGTACAAAAATGCAAGTATATACTACTGCTTGGAGAACTGCATTCCCTTCAAGTGAACTCTGGCCAATAGCCTACCAGATGTTCCTACTAGTGTGAAAAGTGGAGTCACGTGCTCCTAAACCGAAGTTCGTTTGAAAGTGAAAGTATGTAGGTAGAGGCGGATGTAAATCCAATTAAACCTGCTTGAGGGTACCTCTTACAGCGCCCTAATGTACACTGCACTCTCTTGCCCCTATCTGGGCCGCTTTACTTAAAAAAGGGAAAAGATACACAGGCAGTAATGCCCAGGCAAAGGTAATGGTAAAGAGTAGTCCCATTAAGCCTCGGGTCCAGCTGTAGCTACCGTTTTACGATCGGCAATCGAAAAGAGTAGCAGGATAGGTGAGAGTGAAGTGAAAAAGACTAGTTCTAATGAAGCTCTTAGCCTTCACCATACAGTGTCTAGCTTCAAGCTCACAGATACTAGCTTAGGAGAATAGATGTGTAGGCTGAATGCCACAAGAACTAGTTTGGAGTTCTTGGGCTCGTTGCATTGGACTATATATACTACAGCAATCTATGCTGACTATACTACTATGACTAAAGATACACTTCTATTGTATCTACTGACTAAGGGTGATGCACAGCATCAGTAAGCTGCTAGGTAACAAGGTTTAATACTCACTATCTAGGTTTGCCATGAGGCACTGGCTTCTATCTAATAGAAGTGAATGGTGATTAAATACAGCCATGCACTGCACGGTAATTAACTACATGAGGTATCTATCCCCATTAGGTCTTATTAAATACATGGTGGAATTCCTGAGTGATGACTTGAGCTACAAAGGAATTATGTAATATGTCTTAGCTCATGCTGGTAGATCCAGTACTCTTGTGAGGAACTAAGTCGTTTAAAGTCCGAAACTATACAGGGCTTAGGCAAGACAATGACACAGTCATGTGATGTGAATGCTGACTAAGCCATGAAATTACTACAGTCTTCACTTCTCTTGCACTGTCCTGGTACCCTCTACCCTGACAGCTGCCCATTAGGGGTAACACCTTGTTTCACCCCTATCTATATAAACTGTACAATAGCATAGGAACTCCTCACGTTTAGTCTACCTCACAACTAGCACAGTTCCTGTACTAGCTGCTGAATCCCTAAACCCATTCCTTGCTTATCTTCCTTGCACTTGGTCTCAGATGCAATCCTTGCAAGTGCAAGCCTTGTTCCAGGAAGATTCATCTTACCATGTGTCATGTGTAAGTCACCACTCTATGCTCTGGGTTCACACCTTGCAGGAGCTGTCTCCAAGGTTCTATGCACGTTCCTACCCGGACCACACATAACATAGAGAGCCAAGGATTTGACTCAATCCTAGTGGTTGTAGATTGATTCTCAAAAGAGGTGGCTTTTATCCCCATCAATAAAACAGTGACTAGTCTCAAAACAGCAAGACTGTACCGAGATAATGTTTGGAAGCATTATGGACTTCCAGATTTAATCATTAGCAATCATGAACCTCAATTCACTTCACAATTAATGAAAGATCTGTGCTTGATGTTACAGATCACCCCAAAGTTGTTAATGGCCTTCCATCCACAAATGGATGGCCAAACCGAGAGAATCAATCGAGATTTACAACAGTATCTTTGATTGTTTACCACTGAGAAGCAAAAGGATTGGACAGAGTGGCTGAGCCTGGCTCAATTTAATTATAATAATTGAATGCACTCATCAACAGGCAAGTTCCCTTTTGACATAACAAGATCTTATATGCCATGCATGGGCATAGAACCATGAATAACCAAGAGTTCTGCTGTGCAGGAGTTTGCAAAGGAATTCTCTGGTACTTTTCTCCAAGTTAAAGACAATTTGGAAAAAGCCCATGCTAAGATGATGGCATGGGGAGGTAGCTGGAGATCAGATATTGAGTATTCAATTGAAGATTGCATATGGCTCTCTACCTCACATCTCAATTTGCAACAATCTGATTGCTTATTATCAAAACTTACAGAAAGGTTTATTAGACCTTATGAAATAACCAATATTATCAATTCAAACACTGTGCATTTGAAATTATCAAGTTCAATGTGCATTCACCCAGTTATGAACATAAGCTGTATCAAACCTTATAAAGATAGACTCCAAGAACAACCTGTTGTTGCTCCTGGACCTACCAATGTGGATAATAAAGGACAAGAGAAATGGGAGATTGAGAAAATAGTAAATTCTCATCTCAGGGTATAGCAGACAAGCCACAAGGCTGACTACAATCAGCCTTCCCAGTGCCTTAGCTACCACTAAGGACTTATCCCAGGACCACCAGAGCCTCTTGTGGAGGTATTGAGCTGTAAGACCCAATAGACTAGAACTGAGGAGTTCTAGCAGGGCATTCCCAGACTATATACTACAGGGGAATGCGCACAGACCAGGCTGTGCCCTACTGACTATGGTAATACCCTTGGTAGGCGTATTGGTATCTAACTATATAAGGGAGGTCTGATGCAATGGGAATGTATCTATATGTGATCCTGCTGACTACAGGTGCAAGGGCATTGACCTCATGAAGTTCACATGTATGTGTCTAGAGTGGTGATGTACTAGTCTAGACCATCTAGGTCTCAGAGTTTGGTAACCCATACTGGGGCATAGTGCTGACTAAGCACTAACCCTTAGCTAAGTCTCTTGACAGTTGCTAACCACTTAGCTATCTTCTATTCCGTACCCATAACCTAGGATTACTACTAGGTTAGTCATGTAGCATTTGCTACACAGGGGTAATGGGCTCTAGTTTTTGGTCCACTGGAAAGGTTACAGTGATGAAGATCATACTTGGGAACCTCAGAGCAATTTGTCAAAAGTACAGGCTGCTATTGATAAATTTTACAAAGCAAACCCAATAGCACCTCATTGTCTTAAATTAATCAATGTGAAATTTGAGGATCTGAGCTTCCACTCTTACAAGAACCTCACCAAATGTTTACCTTCTCTTTTTGGTTGTCTGAAATCCAAACCTTAAAAGGGAGGTAATATTGAAAACACCATATTTTTACCTTTACAATAGTGTTACTTTTACATATCACATGACCTGAGGCTGTGCTCATCACGTGACTTATCACATGATCTTGAGGCTGTGCCTCCTTAGTCAGCAGTGGCAGTGTTGTAGCTATGCCATGATATCATAGTTTAGAGTACTCTAGACAAACTCATATATTTAATTACCATTGTAGAACCTTCTGAAATGTTCTATTACTATACCCTTATTTAGATATAGTGTAGTTTCCCACACCAGCCCTAAGCTGGTCCATGCACTGGTCTGTACAGTATATATAGCTGTCAATGCAATGCCCAAAGACTCTAGTTTAGTCTTTATGGCTTTCCAGCTATACTTCTAGTCTCTTACAGATAGTTCTTAGTGTGGGCCTAGGCTAGTGCTGTATAGTGTGGCTGTTGGCTTCAGACAGACCATTATAACCTCCAATATTTCATGAAAAGTCAAGATCTTAACTGAAGACAAGCACAATGGGCACAATTCCTATCAAGATTTGACTTTGAGTTAATCAAAAAGGCTAGGAGTACAATGGAAAAAGCAGATGCCCTTTCAAGACAGTCAGATCATGCCATTAGCATTGAAGAAGACAACAAAGGGGTAATAATGATACCCAAATCAAAGATTTGACAAATAGAAGTAAATGTGGGAATGGCCAAAGAAGAAATATTAGAAAAGGTTAAGGAGGCTCAAGGAAACCCTTCAAAATTAAAAGAATTTGAAGGAAAAATCTTCATCTCAGAAAAGAATAATCTACAACAGAAAATTGTAGAACTTTATCATGATTCCACCTTGGCAGGACATTGTGGGGCTGACAAGACAAACAAACTTGTTAGCAGATATTATAAGTGGGAAGGACAAAAAACTTTCATAAAAAAATATTGCAGCAGATGCAATCACTGTGCAAGAATGAAGCTAACCAACCAATTGCTGGCAGGGGAAATGAAATCCCTAAAAATCCCAAAAAGACCATGGGAAGATATCAGCATAGATTTTATAATGGATCTGCTGAAGTCCAATGGATTCAACACTATCCTAGTGATAGTAGATCGATTCTCGAAAGAAATAGAGTTAATCCCAATAAATAAAATGATAATAGCATTGGAAACAGCGAAATTCTATAGAGACAATGTGTAAAAACACCGTGGACTTCCATAAACAATCATTAGTGATCAGGAACCCCAATTTGCATCAAACTTTATGAAAGATTTATGCAAACTATTAAAGATAACCCCAAAACTATCAACAGCTTTCCATCCTCAAATGGATGGACAAATAGAAAGAGTAAACCAAGATATTCAGCAATATCTATGGTTATATACCACTGAAAGGCAACATGAATGGTCTGAATGGTTGGCCCTTGCACAATTCAATTATAACACAAGGCAACATTCATCCACAAAAGAAGTACCTCAAAGTAGAAAAGGCTTCAGGGTTATTCTGTATATACATTTTTATTCTAGCAAACCAATTCTTGAATTTGCTAGCTGACCCATTGAATTTCTCTGGGTCTGGGAAGGGATTAATCTTCTTTTGGTACCTAGGTACCAGGGCCATAGGAGCAGCTGGAGTGGGTGTGCTTGATCCAGCATCTTGTGCAGTTACTTGGGCCTGCAGCCCAGTGAAGTCTTGCCTTGCTTTCCTTGCATCTTCCTTTGCTTTGACCATCTCTTCCTTGGCCAGGCATACTCTCTCGACAAGCTTGGCAAGCTTAGCATTGGTGTCATTTAGGATTGCTATCAGGGCATTTATCTGCCTGTCCAGCTCAGAGTTTGTGGGGGGCATGGGGAATGTCAGCTAGTCAGGGAAGAAGAATGTGAAATTGTTGTTCAGAGATAGAAGGTTCCCTGCTTTTGCCTCTTTTAATTTGTCTTGTTACCCAATCTGGGTAAGGGTCAAACAGATCATTTGGGTATTTCTCTTCTTCTTCTTTTACTCCAAGATCAAGATCTAAAAACTCTGGGTTATTCAAGATCTCATCTAATTTGATTTTATTATTGACCAGAGTTAATTCCTCAATGGTCCTCCTATAAGCTATTGCTTCTCTAAACTCGGGAAATGAAAACCAGTTGTCATTTGGATTGTAGTTTTCACTTGTCTGTGTTAGGTAGGTAAGATAGTCAGCTCACAGAGGGTGGAGTGAATACTCCTTGGCATATGCAAGGGCAAGACCTCTTGTGTATTGTAGCATCCTCAATCAAAGAACAATTGTAAACTATATCAGGAGATCTACATTTCCTCCTGACTGCTCTTGGCCAATAGCCTATCAAGCAGTAACTACTACAATGAAGAAATTGGTATCACAAGCATCAGATTCAAAGATCAACAATGAAGAACTATGAAGCTGACAGCTGCATAATACTGCACAAGCCTAGGCCTACACCAAGAACTAACTACAAGAGCTGAGAGGTTTATAGCTGGAATGCCACAAAGACTAAACTGGAGTCTTTGGACATTGCATTGACAGCTTTATATACTGTACAAACCAGTGCACAGACCAGCTTAGGGCTGGCATGTGAATCTACACTATAACTATATAAGGGTATAGTAATAGAACATTCCAGAAGATTCTATGTCAGTAATTAAATACATGAGTTAGGCTAGACCAATCTAGACTGTGATGTCATTATAATGTCATAGCACAGCCATGACACAGCCTTTAGCTGAGTTAAAGAGGCACAGCCTCAAGTCACATGATGAGTCATGTGATGAGCACAGCCATAGGTCACATGACATGAAAAAGTAACACCATTGTAAAGGTAAAAATACGGCATTTTCAATACTACCCCCCTTCTAGGGTTCAGATTCCAGATGACCAATTAAAGGGGAAAGACATTTGGTGAGGTTGTTGTAAGGGTGAAAGCCCAGATCCTTGAACTTTGCATTAATAAGTTTAAGACAACATGGAGCTGTCGAGTTTGCTTTATAAAAGTCATCAATTGCAGCCTGCATCTTTGACAAGTTGTTCTGAGGTTTCCAAGTATGGTCTTCATTGCTGTAACCTTTCCAGTGGACCAAAAACTGGAGCCCATTGTGAAGCCTACACCCATTGCTATACAGCTTAGGTCTAAGCTCATACTAGTCCTGACTTAAGAGAATAGTAGATGAGGTGGAATGTGACAAGACTGAACTGAGTCTTGCACTATGGATTGCATAGGTTTATATACATCTATCTATAGTGCACGGACCACCTTAGGGCTGGCACTATGTCTATATAAAGAATACAACAACTACTATACCTGGTAGGCGTAAAGCAGAAATGAAAGACATGTATATAGAAACATATGGTTCTATCAAATGAAAGGGAAGTATATCAGTAATTAAATGCATGAGGCATATCTCCATAAGGGCATATTGTGCATATGTAATCACAGGTCATGTGATTATCTACTAGTTGGCCATTCATTGGATGACCAGACCTCAAATAGTTTAAGTCAATTTGTTAAGGTTAGGGGTTTTAAGATAATAATTAGGTGGAGAAAGACATGTTTTCAACACATTGCCCCTGAGGCAAGAATTCACTATTTTCTCAACCTCCCATTCCTCTTGTCCTTTGTTGTCCACATTGGTAGGTCCAGGAGTGACAACAGGTTGTCCTGGGAATTGTTCTTTATAAGGTTTAATATGGCTTACACTCACTACCAAGTGAATGCGCATAGAGCTTGGTAATTTCAAACGCATAGTGTTTGAGTCTATTACATTGGTGATTTCATAAGGCCTGATGTATCTTTCCATAAGCTTTGAAGATAAGCAACCAGATCACTGCAAATCTAGGTGTGAGGTGAAGAGCCATATGCAATCTCCGATTGAATATTCAATATCCGATCTCCAGCTACCTCCCCATACCATCAACTTGGCACAAGCCTTTTCCAAATTGTCTCAAACTTGAATAAAGATACCAGAAAATTCTTTAGTGAATTCTTGTGCAGCAGAACTCTTGGTCATTTGTGGCTCTATGCCCATTCATGGCATATAAGATCTTGTGACATCAAAGGGAGACTTGCCCATTGATGAATGCATTTGGTTGTTATAGTAAAATTGAGTGAGGCTCAGCCATTCTGCCCAATCTCTCTGCTTTTCAGCAGTAAATAATTGGAGATATTATTGAAGATCTTGATTGACTCATTCTGTCTGTCCATCCATTTGAGGGTGGAAGGCCATTAACAGCTTTGGTTTTATTTGTAGCATCAAGCACAAATTGTGGTCCCTAATCACTGACGATGGAATCTGGAAGTCCATGATGCTTTCAGACATGGTCTTGGTACAGTTTTGCTGTTTCAAGGCTAGTTGAAGCCGACAGCCGCACTATACAGTGCAAGCCTAGGCCCACCAAGGACTAATGGAGTCTAATTATACTTTGCAGCTGGAAAGCCACAAAGACTAAACTGGAGTCTTTGGGCATTGCATTCAAGTCT
>JBBPKE010001051.1:0-10172 GCA_038089095.1 Tylopilus orsonianus | reverse complement strand
ACTTGGACATCTCCAACGCATTTTTGACCTTCTCCGTCCACTCGTCCAGATCGTATAGCTTGTGCAGCATGAGTTTGAACGTGAACGGGTAACGTTCACCGAGTGGAAAGGCTGTGTTCTCGAACTCTTCTTCCATTTTCTCCGGGAATTGGGTATCGGTATTTGGTGTTGGATTTTCCTTTGTTATTTCTATTGACGGCACGTTAGCAAGGCTAGCGCCGCGTAGTCGGGTCATAGACGCGCGTCGAGCGTGCACCTCGTCGCGTAAAGCACGCGAGGAGAGAATTGTTGATAAAGTTTCAAGTTCGGGGGCGAACTCCGCAGGGACGTTGGCAATATCGTCTGCAGAGATGAGTTCGCTGGTATCGCCAGTGAGAGCCCGGGTGCGTCGCATCGCAGCACGATCGAATAAGTCAAAGAGACGGGCAAACTCCGTTGTTTTGGAATTGACTTGAGCTGTAGTGCTAAATGTCATACTAGTCGATTAGTGACGGAGCACGGGGAAGGGGATGGCGAAGGGAATCACGAAAGGTGATGACCGGGAAAAGAATGGTCGTTCTCAAAGGGTGGTCACTTGCCACTCGAAGAAAGTGCTGATGACCTATGACATCCTTATATATGTTGTCGTCTCGCGGTTTATTGTCACCCCCGGCGCTTCCCAATCAAGGCGTGGACATGATCGCTGCCGAGTGGCTCATTACACTGCCTTATCATGAAAGTCCATTGTTTGTCCGCAACGATGACCACCCACGTGTCGCCACAATATTATCAAAGATGCGCTTCTGTGACGTGTATTTGACGATGCGCTCCTTAGGCCGGCTTCGCTAACAAGTACTGCCTAAGGGCCAAACTGTCAGCCCATTGATGCATGTTACCTAACGCAAAGTCGCAAAGTACGAGCAAAAAGAGAAATAGTGGTCCTTGAAGAGTTTGTAACCAACAAGTTACAGACCGTGGGCCAAGCTCGCATGGATGGACCAACTAATCCCAGGGTCGCCTTCTTACCCGCACTCTTCCACCACTACGAAGAATGTAGGTCTTGGACATCCTCTGCCAGTCTCCGATTCTCCTTTCATCTACTGAGGGGAGCCCCCACGCAAAAAAGGAACTCCAGCCAATTGTGCTAAGGGATTTGAGCTTCTGGGCGAGTTCTAAGCTTGCTTCGAGTTCGCGTGTACGCACACCGGGCGCAGAAACCATGATCGAGCAGATCGGACACAACCCAGGACCATGAGGAAAGGGTGGCACCTCGTCAAATTTCACACTTGTCGTGACCTTGGGATCCTTTGATTCTTCCTCGTCTTCCCTGTAAGATACGTGTTCGAGGCGTGCGGCGCTGGGAGATTCTGATTGACTGAGGACCGTTCCGATGTGTGCCAGATCGTGGTCCCGACCAAAAGTGGTGTGAAGGGCGCGATGATAGGCTCTTGGGCTATCATAATGATCGATGTGATTGTCAAGCATTTCTTCATCGGAAAGAAATATTCCCAGGTGAAGATCAGTCAACTTGGTAAGTGGTTTCAGTGCCTTCGCGAATGCGCTCTACGAGAGTGTTTCGATCATCGAGGAGTAGCGGAAAGAAAACGTACTGTTAACAATACCACTGATGGAAAACAATTCGGTATGGGAGAGTGTACGACAGCTGAAGAGCTCTCTTCGAAGCAAGCCCAGCAACAAGACACATCGAGATGCTCGGTACAACTGAGATAAAGGGACGTCAACCCAGGAAAGGCCTCAGAAACCATGCACAAGAGTATAGTATCTATGCACCACAACTCCGTAAGGGTTAAGGAGGTGAGTTGAGCCATCGGGGAGCTCATCAAAGGGACAACGAATATCTGCTTCGCGCGAATCTTCTGTGTCGATTTAATCTCGGCCGCAAAAGTGATATGTAGAGCCCGCAAGTTGTCCATAACAAATGGATTCCAAGGCGCCCCCGCGAGATCTCCAGAGTGTGCCGTTAGACTCCTGTATGGAATGGGCTAGACGGTAATTGCCCGCAGCATATATGCGCTCTGCTTACTTTACCCAATGAAACCCCATACACTTCCAAGTAGTATTAACTCGCGATAGCATGGAAATATGCATTTTTGAGAGGGAAGTAAGCTGTCTCGCAGAATTTATCTTCAAAGACGTCATGTATCTCCGCAGGGCGATCATCCGGAACTGAGAGCTAGTCTCCGAGAGGGCTCGGAGAGCACGGAACGAACGATATCGTTGATAAAACAGCTCTATAATGTATTCAATCAGTTCCAGAGGCAATGTGCGCCGCTTCGAGACCATCAAGTCAAGGTTATCAACGAATGAAACCTGAAGCTCGGCTGGGGGCGGAGAGGTAAACTGGTAGGAGCTGGGGGAAGAAAAAAAGAAATCAAATGCACCCAAGTTATCTGTGCAAAGGGGATCGGACGGGTCAACTGCACGCCTCGACATGACGGTGGACGAGAAAGCCGTGCTAAAGATCATTTACCTCATAAATGTGCAAATCACGTGATCTGTATCTGTTCGTGCTACCACAAATTATTACCAAACGTAACAAAGTGCGTGGTTCAGCGCTTCGGAGTCTTAGACTATCACCGTCAAACGGATGAGTGGCGCAGAATCACACAAAGCCCCGAGCCAAAATGGGGACTCGAAGACGTTGAGCGCGTTACACGCTCTACAGCTTCGCGCGTTCCTCGGCGCTGCGGAGGACGTTGAGGCGGACTCTGACACAATCGAGGACCTCTTGGACGGACTTAGCGAGGATGTTTGCGCTGAGGTGACTGAACTTGACAGCGTTACCGATGCCTCAGACACGGAGGATCTTCCACTCATTGTACAAGAACAATCCACACTGACAGTAGTTGGCGTTTCGGACCTCGAAGACGATGATATTGACTCTTCCCAAACTCGCGCCCTGGAAGAAGAAGGTAGGTAGGGGTAATGATTTGAGAACTAGATTATGTAGCTATGTTTGTTGGGACGACGTCAAATGCTTATGGCTATATTCAGGTGCACAGGCCTGGACTAAGGACGAAATCCGGAAAATGATGCGCCATCTAAAGGAACACGGCAAGTGCTTTGCTCAGCCACATCCCAACGTCACAATTGACTGTTTGCAGGAATGAAATCATTCATTTGGGAATATGTTTTTATGGAAAACATTCCTATTGTCAAACTACTGTTTGCATTTGGTATTAGTCTAGTAGGTGTTTTTGTTGACTTTACTCCTTTCCTTTTTTTTTTACTTGAACGGTCTATATAGTGCCCGGAACTCAGAAATAAGCACTTTAAGACACTATTGTATTTCCTTAGAGTGGCGATATCAAGGGAGTGAGTTGCAGGTCTTTGTAATGATATACCCCTGGGATTTATTCAGCTGGCTAGACTACACCTAAGAGAAAAACTTCCACAATACAATACCATCTCTGACGCGGTCTCTCTCATAGCTCGCTCAAAACATATCATGGTACTGACTGGTGCAGGCATTAGTGCGCAATCTCTCTTCAAATAGTGTGCAACATTCTGATAACCGTTAGGTGTCTCTTGTGGCATTCCGGACTTTAGGTCCCGCAATGGCCTTTACGCAACACTGAAGGAAAAGGGTCAGTATGACTTAGATGACCCTCAGCAAATGTTTGTCATCCACTCTTCGTCATCAAACCGATCTTAATATTTCTCAGGTTTGATATACACTACTTCAAAGAAAACCCCAAAGGTGAAGTTGCAAGCTATACTTCGAGCCATTCTAACCGTACTCCTATCGCATGGACCCTCTGATTTAGTATTCTAGTGAGTGAATTCCCTAATCGAGCACCAGGGAACGGTTGCTGACGTGTTCGGCGAAGCTCCTTCGCAAGGTAGGATCTAAGTTCCAGGAAGCACCAAAACTTAACAAACATCGCAAGTCAAATATATCCATCTAATTTCATACCCTCCCCCTGTCACCGGTTCATTAAACTCCTAGAAGACAAAAATAAGGTACTTTTCTTGCTCGTATCGCAAGTATGATCACAAACAAGCTCCACGCGTGGGTCACCACAGCTCCTTCGGGTACGTACCGTACTTGGTCCAGCAATAGTCACCAGCCGCTCAAACTGTACACAGAACTACACGCAAAATATAGACACCCTTGAGTCTATCGCGGGCATCACGCGCGTTTTGCAATGTCACGGCTCATTCAAAACAGCTACATGTCTTCAGTGTCAAGTCAAAGTGCCAGGAATCGAAATCGAGCGTGATATTCTTGCCCAGCGTGTCCCGTACTGCAAGGCATGTTGGAAAACGTTCAAGGCTGCAGAAGCACAAAAGATCAAATCTGCCAGAAGGAAGGGAAAGAAGAGAAATGAATGGGAGGGTGATAGCGATGAAAACGATGATCTGCTTGCAGGCGTGATGAAGGTATACCACACTATGCCATTTGGGAAGAAGCGCCCTGATGATCCATCTGCACAGCCTGACATTACGTTCTTTGGGGAGAAACTCACAGACGGCTTCGATCAAGCGCTGTTGGATGACCGGGACAAGGTTGATCTTTTGTTGGTGATCGGTACATCGCTCAAGGTCTCTCCTGTGTCTGAGATTTTGGGTGCGTTCGACTGTCAAGTCCCCTCAACCTTGCTGACGTGCCTCGTCAATGTCATAGCACACTTGCCACATTCCGTGCCACAGGTCAGTGAACTTTCAAGAGTTGTTAATGTGGGATGCCTCACATGCAGTGATAGATTCTCATCAATAAGACACCGGTGAGACATATCAATCCCGACGTATGTTATCACGCCTCCAAAGAGCTCGTGTTGAAATAGGTTCTAGATCATTCTGCTTGGCGATGCGGACGAGATTGTGCATCACTTGTGCGAGGGACTGGAATGGGACCTCCCGCCACCCCCGAATCCTAGAGGTGAACTTCAAGTGCCACAACCTCAGATGAAAGGGAAGAGGACATCTAGCCAAATGAACGGCCGAGCGGACCCCGAGAGAGTTGTAAGGTAGGCGACTTTTATGCTTGGAACCTTGATAAAATGCTGACGCAGAAATAGTCACGTTTGGTTATTCAACGGCGCAGAAGGTGGTAAATGGGTAGACGATATAAAGGAAAGATACAACAACACTGCAAACGGAGTTACCGCTCAGTCAAAGAGCCATTCGGAGCCTGGAGCAAAGAGAGTACGAGTTAGTTGACACAAACCAAGAAATGTGATGGCATCTCTTAGGACAATTTGCTCCGACACTATCCACCTGTATAAATCAGAAAAACGGCACATCAGAATACGGGTCTATTACTACATATCAGGGGGTAAGTAAGATGGTATTATCGCCCATTTTCCTCGAAGAAAACCTCCCCGTTTCCCTGCACGGGTATAGTAATCTTTGCTAACGAGCTTCGGCTCTGTTTTGCGGAATGACGTCCATTCCTTGCTTGTGCAGCAACGAAATCGGGTGATTGTGGAGAGGTGCCATTGGAATGATGTGTCCCCAAGGAGGACATATAGAATTCTTCGTTGTCGTCCTCTAAGTACGCTGGATCGTAACCACCAGGCACCGAAGAATGCCAACGCCAGTTCCGGATCGAGTTGAACGTGCCTCTGCGTAGGTGTGTCGCGTACGAGTACAATAGAAGCGCAAAGTAGACCTAGTAAACGGCCAATTGACCACATGAAGCCCAACACCATCAAACCAGATTTCGGTGCATCTCACCTTTGAAAACCAAGACAGGACGATCACAGTGGCCGCGATGCCTTTTTCTTCATGCCAAAGGATATTGGCTGCAGCAGCCAACTGGGCATTGGACATTGTATGATTCACCCCAGCACCGAGCCGAATAGCCTCCTGCGCAGCCGAATTGCCCACCCGCTGACCGTCATGGGGCGTATACGCCCACCACACGATGGCAAAAAAGAGCGTCCAGGCCGTCGAGAATATGTGATCGACAAAAAATAGGTGCGCGAAATAGAGCGTTTGCTTAGAGTTTTCCTTTTTTTTTTAACAAGAGAACATGGAAAAAAATAAGGTGAATCATACACGAACGCAGAATGACATCAGCGATGGACCAGGAGGACTTACCTCCTTGACTGCCTTGAGTCCCCATCCGAGCGCGACTATGCCGAGGAGGGAGTACAGATAGAGGCTCAGCTGTGCGAACGAGCCTCCGGCGCCCGTCAAAACCGAGATGAGACCGTAAACGCCTGCCGCTTTGTTAAAGAGCTAACGAACGTTGAGCATTACGTCGTGGGTTTGATGGAAAACGCAGCCTACTGCAAAGAGTAAAGCGATTGTGACGCCGGTCTTGAGATCAAGGACGCCGAGAAAAGTGGAGATGGGCCAGAGCCGCCATTCAGGACGAAGCATCAGTTTCATATGCAGTCATGTACCAAAGGAATGAGTGTAAGAAAACCACAGGGAGAAGCCTTGCGTGCTGCTGGACAGCAGAGGAGGGAGTGGCAGAACTGTTGCTGACTAAGCGAAATTAAGTCAAGCTGACCAAAAACTGCGGAAGGCGATGGCTCGGTGTATTTGTATTACATCCCGCCGGTGCTCACCCCGTCTAATTAGCAATAGCTATTCGATCTTATTTGGATTAATCTCTTTCTTGATGCACGACGGGTCAGTGTATGTAGTAGTTCCTGATGGCTCGTACCTCAGCTGACTTGGGGCTGCTGATCTATTTCAGTGAAGAACATAAAGAAGGCCAAGGGGTCCTGAGAACAAATAAGACATTGCGGAAATTGCCCAGGGAAGGAGCTGAAAACAACATTTCTGCAAAATTCAACATAGGAGCCATATGGCAGGCCCCAAGGAATGTGTTCCTGGGTGCCTGAACAAAGCAGCATATGTTAAGAGGCAAAGTAGTCAAATCTAGATCAGATTATACACTACAGTGACTCCAAAAAGTATTTTAGTGTTTAATCCAAATGCAAAGCACAAAGTATCCTGCAATTACCCATAGGAATTTCATCTTGCTTTGGTGAGACCAAATATACAGTGAGCTCAAAAACTGTTGCAATATTTGCAATATTTTTAGTGCATGAGATATAGCGCCAATACCCGTGGGAATTCCGCTTAGTGTTAGTGAGGCCGAATATAGTACTTGCTGTTGGGTATCGAATGGTTCCTGAATTATGTGATTTGGCCCTGATTCCATCGAGATATAGCCTTTACAAAACACTAATATCATTGCAATAGTTTTTGAGCTTTTGAAATATATATGATTTTGATGTATGTTAGTACTCAATATGGTCTCCTTTTGCCCTAAAAACTTCCTCAATCCTTCTATGCATGCTTTTAATCAACTTCTGATACTTTTAACTGTTATTATCTTTCACTTCACTTGAATACTTTTCTATAACTTCTATTATTTTTAAAAGGTGTATTTTTTTTTTCTTGAGACAAACTTAGAGATATTCAATGAGGTTAATGTCTGGATATTGTACAGGTCACACTATGATTCTGAATTCCTATCATTCTAGCTACTTTTTGACCTTTTTATAGATATACTTGAGGTCATTGTCCTACTAAAAATAATATTAAAAAAAGTGTAGCAAATGCTATATGGCTAACCTAGCAGTAACCCTAGGTTATGGGTATGAAACAGGAGTTAGCTAAGTGGTTAGCAACTGACAAGAGACTTAGCTAAGGCTTAGCACTTAGTCAGTGCTATGTCCTGGTATGGATTACCAAACCCTGAGACCTAGATGGTCTAGACTAGTACGTCACTGCTCTAAACATATACATGTGGACTTTATAAGGTCAATGCCCTTGCATGTAGTGGGCAAGCTGCTAGGCTGTGCATATGCAAACAACAGCCACCTTCTATACCACACACTAGTGGACTTACAGTCAGGCTATCACCAGCGGGTACTAGGACTGACTATCTCAATATGCTGAACTGGTTCAGCAGGGCTATTGCGCACACTATATATACCTGGATGCCACTGTGCACGGACCAGGCAGTGCCTATCAGTACTATACTATATATGGGCTCTGTGCCCCTATCATTATCAGGTCCATCCGATACTCATGTATCTATACGTGATTGTCCAGTAGTCAGCTCCACAACTACTCCATGATGCCGGCCATTGCTGACTCCATGTAACATCCATTACATTGCACCTGTAGTCAGCAGGCTCTCATAAAGATATGATTCCATCACATCAGATTTTCCTTATATAGCTAGATACCAGTACATCTACTGAAGGTATTACCATAGTTGGTAGAGCACAGCCTGGTCTGTGTGCATTCCCCTGTAGTATATAGTCTGAGAATGCTCTGCTAGAACTTCTCAGTTCTAATCTATTGGGTCTTACAGCTCAATACTCCCTAGAGGAGCTCTGATGGTCCTGGGATAAGTCCTTAGTGGCAGCTAAGGCATTGGAAAGGCTGATTGTAGTTGGCCTTGTGGCTTATCCGCTACAAAAAGTAAGATTATAGAACTCAAAGAAATTCATGAGTTTATTCTTTAAAATTTGAAGATAAAGGTTACCATTCATCCTACTATCAATTTTAATAGCATAAACAATATCCTATCTTGTCATACACTCTCACATTATCAAAAGATTATTTCTATAATTGATAGCTTTTTCAATTAATCTAATATTTAGCCTATTACCTGTAGCAAATGCTACACCATCAGCAATGGCTGGTACCACTGAGTAGTCATGAAGTTTTAGAAGGGCTTATGTGAGGACTCTTACATAAAGATACAACTGATAGCACTGAATCTGCCAGGGTAGTTACCATATATAGCTGATGCACAGCATGGTCTGTGCACAAGTCCCTATAGTATATAAGGTTATGGAATTGGTTCTTCAAAGCCCCAGCTTTGGATATTGGATCTACAGTCTAGTACCCATAGGTAGTGAGCACCAACATAAGTCCTCAGTGAAGGCATAAGTGTGGCCATTGATGTGAAGCCTACACCCATTGCTATACAGCTTAGGTCTAAGCTCACACTAGTCCTGACTTAGGAGAACAGTTGATGAGGTGGAATATGACAAGACTGAACTGAGTCTTGTGCCATGGATTGCATGGGTTTATATACATCTATCTACAGTGCACGGACCACCTTAGGGCTGGCACTATGTCTATATAAAGAATACAAAGAAGTGCATAAAAGTACATATTGCATATGTCATAGAATGTTCTAGAAAGAATGATATCATAGGTCTAGGCTTGCACAGCAAACTATTAGTAAGCGGTCTAGGTCCTTATGTAAGCATAATTGTGTAATACGAGTCAGTATCCATGTCACGTGACCGTGAGGTCAACCCTAACCATTCGATGGTTAAGTCAAAAGTTAAGTAGAAAAAGACGTGTTTTCAACATGATGCATATGCATGGCCAGCAGCTTGTCTGCTTCATTACCTATCCTTTTTCATATCCACTTATGTTTAATTGACCCTAGGCAATTGATTTTGATCTTATTAAACCATACTATTATCTTTCAGTCCTCTATACTCTACTCTTTATGTATATATGCAAAACTTCTACATTTAGAATTATAGTGAATGCTATATTAACATAGCATCCTGATATGGGCATAGCTAATCCCATGTGGACTTACCATGGGAAAGGATAAGGGTTAGCTAAGGGTTATTGCTGACTAAGCAATATGTCTAAAGAAGAAAAGAATCTAGAGTGGCCTAGATTACACAGCTTATAAACAATGAGGCATATATGAGGCCAATAGATAGGGCTTTATATGAGAACCTTTACATAAAGATATGCATTGATAGCACCAAGTGTACCAGGGTAGTTACTGTATATAGGTAGATAGAGTAGAGCACAGCATGGTCTGTGCACCAAACCCTGTAGTATATAAGAATGTACAATTGGTCCTCCAAAGCCCCAGTTTTGGATATTGGATCTTAATGTCTAATACCCACAGGTAGTGAGCACTGACAGTAAGTCTACCATTGGGTGGCACAGTGTGGCCATTGATGCATATGCATGGCCAGCAGCTTGCCACTTCATTATCCAAAGCTTCCCAACTGTCCCTGCTCATGCAAACAAGTGGGTTACTGAGCATAGCTATAGGCTACCCACAATGGCTTTCTTACTTAGATAGTACAGTGAGCTCAAAAACCATTGCAATATTTGCTTTATTTGCAATGCATGGCATATACTGCCAACACCCGTGGGAATTCCGCTTAGTGTTGGTGAGACCAAATATAGTACTTGCCATTGGCTATCGG
>JBBPKE010001047.1:0-10190 GCA_038089095.1 Tylopilus orsonianus | reverse complement strand
AAACAATGGTAATTATAGCGTGTGTTCGTTACTACAGCGATGATATCTGACGGCGACAACCGCATCGTGTGTAAGCACGGATGTAGGCGGAGCGATCTCCTGTGAACATCAAGCACAGCACGAGTCAAGAATCACAAAGTCTACGATGAGGTTAGCTCAGTCTTGAGAGCTGTCAGATTCACGAGTTCGCAGTATCGGCTACGCCCGAGAGCTACTTCATCTCTTGGAAGCTTTTCTCCACGATTGAGGACAACGCCGACAAATTTGCGTTCGGTGCGCATCCACTTTTGTTTGTAAAACCGAACATAGCCCGGAACGGTAGCATATATAGTATGATCACGACCCATTGCGACCTGCGGTGGGTAAGTACGTCGTGCGCGCAGGCGGAGAAGGGATGGCAGATACATTTTGCCCGGGATGGAATTGCGTTCCGCGCTGGCGAACAATTATGTTGCCAGGGATAACATACTGGTCTAGGCCGATCAGCATGAAAGACCCTTCTAAGGGACAGACCTACCTGAGAATTTCTTCAGACCAAGACGTTTTCCAGGAGAGCCACCGTGATTGCGAACTGTACCTCCTGCACGTTTCGTCGCGGTGCGGACGGCCCCTGAAAGAAAAGGGTAGCACACTGTTGTTGGATAGAAGTTAAAAAAAAAAAAAAAGACGTACCTAGCGGAGAAAACGGGCTAGTGGAGACTTGACAGCGGGAAATCAGAGCAAAGGCCATGTTGCGCCCAGTCGCTCATTCAGCCACAGCGTGACCTAACGCGGCATGTTAGCGGCGCTCACTCCTTATTTCTTGCCACACCACTTTCAACGCAGCCCCTCGCCACAATATGGTTCTCCTCGTTACCTCCGATAACGAACAGTTCCACGCCGACAAGGAGGTCGTCGAGCGCAGCGTTCTCATAAAAAACATGCTCGAAGGTACGGCCGCCTGTTGTCTTGCAACCCAGTTATGTCTCCAGCCGTTAGTGATAGACGTCGGCGAGAGCGATCAGCCCATCCCGTTGCCCAACGTGTCCTCCAGCGTGCTAAAAAAGGTGAGCGATGCGATGATCGATTGATCCCATCTGCGTACGCCCCTCGACGTGGCTGACGATCGACGTGGGTCAGGTTCTGGAGTATTGCGAACATCACCGTGGGGAGCCTCTTCCCAGCGCAGACTCTGACCAGAACCAGGACGAGACACGCAAGCGCACGACTGACATCAGTGAATGGGATCAAAAGTTCATTACCGTAGACCAGGAGATGCTGTTCGAGATCATCCTCGCTGCAAATTATCTCGACATCAAGTCCCTTCTGTGGGTGTTAAATCACTTGGTTTTCATTTTAGCGCACTAAATCGTCCTCAGGGATGTCGGATGCAAAACCGTTGCAAACATGATCAAGGGCAAGACTCCGGAGGAAATCCGGAAGCTCTTCAATATCGTGAATGACTTCACTCCCGAAGAAGAGGCACGTTCTTTGTTAATATGGTTGAAAGTTACATACTGAATTGCACCTTCGTCGTCTGATAGGCGCAAATCAAGAAGGAGAACGTAAGTTGCGACTTTTGTTGGCCAAACCATTACTGACGGCGGCCCAATCAAGGAATGGGCCGAGGACCGATGAGCAGCATTCACAGTTGTAGAACCTAACATATTTCTATCCACTCTAGTTTTACTTCCATTTGGCATGTTTTCAAGTTAATTGCTATGCTGTGTTCACTAGCCTGAGTAACCGAGAGCGATCCCTTATGACCTTGATTGCGTGCTATTGAGATCCGATGAAGTGCATGGAACGATTGTAAGATACTTGGGCGCTCAGTACATAACTTGTCGTAATGTGCAGCACTTTCTAAACGATGAAGTTACATAAGCAATGGTGGGTGAACCTGAGCCAAGAGCAAGTTAGACGCGTTGTTCTATACTTATATGTCTAAGCTCCAAGCTGTCGTTCCCCCCCAAGTGGCGAGTCGCTCTTGAAAGACCACACCCTTCTGAATCATCAGTCTGAATGTTTCGAATTCCGGACATCCCTGGTCTCCGCGTCCCACGCGGTTCAAATGATGAGTTATGGCTGAAGAGGCATGTGGCAAAGCTTTGCCAGCTTGATCACGATCGGTACGTTTTTATGTGTCTACTCTGGCGCTGCGGGTTTTGCAGCTAGCTCAACCTGTTCAGATTCCCAGGAAGTCAGCCTATTAGCTTTTCGTTGAAGCACTTGGCGGAGCTCGAACGCCGAGAGTACTTCTCATGTTTACCCGTCTCATATCGCATGGCTAACTTGTTCATACAGCTACTGGGTATGCGAGAAGTCGGATGGAGTTCGTGTTCTGTTCTTCCTGCAAACCGAGCCACAGACCGGAAGCCAAGCCGTATATCTGGTGGGTCTTACGACCACGTGTAATGTTGACGTGGCCACCGACACTGCACAGATTGACCGACACAATGCCTATTACCAAGTTCCTGGTTTCTGGTTTCCTCACCCGGACAGACCCAGAGATTCGCTTATGGATACTATACTGGACGGAGAGCTCGTGGTGGATGCAGAGCCTGCAAGTAAAAGGGTATGTACTAAATTTTTTACCATGTAAGCCAAAGTAATATTGTGGCTATCGCCTGTAGGAGACGCTTCGTTACCTAGTATTCGATTGTCTCGTGTTCAACAACGAAAACATCATGTCGAAATCACTGGACAAACGCTATGGGGTATGCTGTTGTTTCATCTTTTTCGACTCTTTGCTGATCGTCTATGCAGCGCTTGAAAGAACGTTTCTACAGACCATGGTGCAAAGCCAGAGAACAACTTCCCCAGATGACCCAGAATACACCATTCGAGTAAGTGGCTGTAGTGTTACCCTAGTCCGGCTTTTCACGTTGGTTTAGCATTCAGGTCAAGGATATAAGCTTTTCCTATGGTATCGAGGACGTATTTCGACTGATAATACCCAAGTTACAACATCGCAATGACGGCCTTATATATACCTGTCGTGAGACCCCATACCTTCCAGGTACTGACTCGAATATGTACGTGTGCAGGCGAAGCTATTCAGACTTTGATCGCCTAAAGCAAGCATTATGCAGACTGAAGTGGAAACCTCCTTCGGAGAACTCGATAGACTTCAAGCTTGTCCTACGTTTCCCGCCGTCAGAGTCTAATCCCTCTCAACCCGAATTTCGTGCTAAGCCATTCTTTGGCCTTCACGTGTACTGTGGGGATGAAAGAGGACAGTCAAAGTATGAGCCTTATGATGAATTGTATGTGGAGGATGATGAATGGGAAAGGTAGGTTTGTCTTGTTTGCTATCGACCCTCGTACTTGACAGCATTATAGGATGAAACTCTCTGAGGAACAGATTGACGATCGAATCGTCGAAGTGCACTGGGACCCTGAACTCGATCGGTGGCGCATGATGCGGTTCAGAGACGACAAGCCGCATGGCAACTTTCGTACGGTCGTAGACAACATCATCCAAAGTATCGCCGATGGAGTGGAGAAGCCGACGGTTGGATCTCCTCCTAGTTTACCTATCCGTTCTTGACGTGATCACTGCCAGCTGCTCGCTCGAAGCCCCGTCATTCGAAGCGCGTGGAAGGCGCGTCTTGCCCAATCGCAACAGAGTGCGACGGGCCCCCTGCCGTCGGGTCATTCGGTGCCCAATGGTCGCATGCAACACCCGCCACCGGCTGCCCAACTTCGATACGGACCCATTGCGGTTTCACGGTGGAGCAAGGTGTCTGGCCCTGAAGTGTTTGCAGGGATGAAAAGATAGGTGCGCCACCCCCGTCGGCGCAGATCACTTCATCAAAAGCGTGGCACGACCTACAGTGGCCAAGTGTACCGACTGCTCGACGACCCATCGACAATCCCGCCTGGGTTAAATCTTTGGTGCATGCCCAGATTCAGTGTTGTACTTTGGGTCACAGCTTTGACGATATTGCAGCGTGGATCACGCAATTCTCTGCGAATTTGAGCAGTCGTGAAAGACTAGCGTGTCACATTCAGCATTACTACATAGCGTGTTTGGCTGTATGTGATTTTGGGGGGCAAGATCGTAACCCAAGTCGTAATCAGTTGAGAATGAAACACGATCGAGAGCAAGAAAACGGGAGACGCGTGCATGTCTAGTCGTTACAGTGATGGGTAGGAGAGCATGAGACAACCGAGTTTGCGGCTGCGACAACACGGAGCCAGAACACATTGAAATAAGAGACAGAAATGGCATGTGCAAGGGCATCAAGGGCATCGCTCGAGCGTGAAATGACCAGGTAAACACAACAGAGGCAACGGTGGCTTCCCCAAGGCCACCCGTCTTCGCGCGAGATTCACGGGGAATTTTCACGTAAGTCGTGAGGGAGTAACGTGAGAATGATAGGATGAATGGTATGCAAGAGACGGGTTAAAAATTGCATTAAAGATGAAGTGAATATGAAGAGGTGATGTCGCACTTGAGGCAACGGGTAAGATGGAAAATCATGACAGGGTCTCGCAATGGCAAGCCAGCCAGAGCCCAAGCAACTATTGGAAGAGGTTTTGATCGAGGGAGAAGGAGTCGCCGCCCATGTCTGCGAAATCGGGCTCGAAGGTCCCGCTCCGAGAGGGACCCGGAGCTGAGACAGAGCGCAAGCCAAACAAAGGGTGGGCCTGCCGAGCTCCCACACGCGTCAAGGAAAGCGGAAATGGGATGTGATCACCAAACAGGCAGGAGTCCGGGGTAGCGAAACCAAGCTGGATGGTCTCGAGGGGCGCGGTGGACAGCTCTGGCGTCGACTCTACCGACGAATCTCGACCATGACGATTGCCAGGGGGGGTATAGGGTGCGATGGACTGCAAGACGGCAGTGAGCGCACGAGTACAGAGTGGAGACGGAACCCCGCACCTGCATTGAATGCAACGAGAAGCTGTGTGGGGAAAGAGGGATGTGGGGCGGCTCGAACGAGCCCCCACCGGCAGAGAGCGTCAGCATGCCACCGAGTGGGACGTCTCCGTCCGACGGCGGGGCCTCCTCGTGGGCGTGGTCTTGCAAGTCTAGGTCGCACTGGCCGTCGTGCACTCGCCACCACTCGATGTCTGCGAGGACGCGACGTTGGGCGGTGGCGGAGCCGGACGAGCGGCGGGGATGGATGGGGCCGGGGCGGGAGCGGCTGGAGGCGGAGCTGGGGGAGGAGAGGGAGGAGGAGGGGTAGGGAGACGAGCGGACGGAGGGGGACGAGAAGGAGCGGCGGAGAGAGGGCATGATGGCCTGACGAGGAAGAGGTGGGAATCGAAACGCCTCCGTTTTATACTGGCGGGCGTGACGCGAATTAGAACACAATGACCACCATCTACGCCGGCCCCGTCGTCAACCCCCTCTCCCTCAGCGCCTTTCGCGCCCTCCCCAGCTCCCTCATCGCCGTCGCCCGTGATGGCAACATCCTCTGGCTCGTCGACCACGTCGACCCTCTCCACATACGCGACGTCGTGGCCCGTCGTGGAATTCAGGACTACACCCTTGTGCTCCTGAAACCGGGCGAATTCATCATGCCCGGCCTCGTCGACACACATACTGTGCGCAGTCCGTCCGTTTCTCTGGCCCTTCCTCACCTCTCCTAGCATGCCTGTCAGTTTCCAAATCTCGGCGTGTAGGCATCCGCAGCACTCTTTGCGGCGGGTCTGCTCATGATCACTCGCTCTTTTCAGTGGGGGCGACCTCGAGCTCCTCGACTGGCTCGCCACGTACACCTTCCCTGCCGAGTCCAGGTTCAAGGACCTGGACTATGCCGAACGCATGTATACCGACGTTGTCCAACGCGTTATCGCGTCCGGCGTAAGTGGCCGCGTGACCGTTGCTTCGTGCGCTCTAATGGCTCCTAGACGACGACGTGCTGCTATTATGGTAGCCTGCACCGCGACTCCACCATGCTTTTGGCAGATATCGTCCGCAAGAAAGGTAATTCCAGCCTCCTTACTTCTCGTCGTACTGACACCGCGTCCTAGGCCAGCGGGCTTTCGTCGGTGTAGGTCTGCTGACGTCAGACTCCTGTTCCGTCTTCTGATCCGTCGTACAGAAATGCAACATGAACTGGCACTGTCCAGACTACTACGTCGAGGCGTCTGTCGAGGAGTCAGTAAGTGCGACCGCTGATCTCATACGGTACATACAGGCTCTCCCGCTCTCCTCAGCCCAAGAGCCACTCGTCCATCCTATCATCACCCCTCGTTTCGCAATTTCTTGTACACCCGAGCTTCTGGCCAAACTTGGCGAGCTTGCCGAATCGATGCCCGCTGTCCCCATTCAGACCCACATCTCTGAAAACCGGAAGGAGGTCGAAGACACTTTAAAGTACTTCCAAGCCGACTCTTATGCTGCCATATACGACAAGTTTAAGCTTCTTCGTCGTAATACCATCCTTGCGCACGCTGTCTGGCTCACTGAGCAAGAGATGGATCTGATCGCCAAGAAAGGTGCCGGTGTTGCGCACTGTCCAACGAGCAACTTTTACCTAAGCAGTGGCATGGCGAGGGTAGGCATGCTTTTGGATCACGGTGTCAAGGTTTGGCGTGTCTGCATTCTTCTCATTCTGCGCCACTGATCCTTCATGACACTAGGTCGGCCTTGGCTCCGATGTCAGCGGTGGCTACAATCCGTCAATCTTGCATGCCATCCAAATGGCTAGCGTGGCCTCCAAGATGGTCGCCATTCAAGCCGAACCGAATAAGAGCTCACGTGTGCACGAGCATGAACGCCACGCGCACGTCGACAGACACTCTCATACTTTTCCTATCCCTGCCCAGACAAATAATCATTTCAAGCACGAGCATGGGGAGGGAGGCTCCCGTAGGTCCCTGAGCTCTACGCCAGCAAATCATCCCGAGCGCGATCACGATCGCCTGCACAAGGGTGGCAAGTTCGCCAACAAGACGCTCGGTGTTGCGACACTTTTCTACCTCGCGACCAAAGGTGGCGCAGAAGTCTGTTGCCTGCAAGATCGTGTCGGATCATTCGAACCGGGGAAGGCGTTTGATGCCCTACTCGTAAGCATCCGAAACGAAGTGGGAAACTCTGCCATGTGGAGTTTTGATCTCGAACGTGATCCAAGCCCCGAATCGGACCTCAAGCAGTGGCTGGAACGGTTCTTGTTTTGCGGTGACAACCGGAACATCAAGAAGGTGATCGTTCAGGGTGCAGTCATTGGAGGGCAGGAGCACGAAGCATGAAGGGATGCTTCTGCATACATGGTGTACAATAACTTTTAATATATGCGTATACATTTGGACAGTAGACGTCACAGTACTACAGCCGCAGGGAGAGTAGAGCGGAACAACTGCCGCCCCCCGACTAAGATTGGTAAAACACACTAAACCGCGCGGTAAGCAAGATACGCTCTAGCAGGAAACGGCGGGTGCATTCATGTCTTGTGCTTGTAATGACCAAACTCCCACTTGAAACAGTCCTGCAGCAGCCACGGTTAGATTAGGATGCGACGGCCGAGTGAGGGGGTGATGAGATGCCTACGATACAGTCGACCTCTTGGCGGGGTATGGGAACTTCCCGCTCTGTTCCGTCCTGTCCGTCGGGCCAGAGACCTTCGAGATCCAATACGTTCAAAACCAGCTCCTTGATGGGGTGTCGTCGCAGGTCGGCGTGCCATCCGAGTCTTGCTATGGTATCATACACGATTGTTTGGCCAAGATGGCACCGCGTCTCGAGCGCGTAGCCTGCCTGGGCACAGAGCGAAGTAATACCCGTGCAGGCGCCTTGGGGTATAGGATCTGCGTTGTGGTATATGTGTGTGATGGGCACACGCGGCAAGTCCGTTCCGAGCGGGGGAGTGGGCAATGGGAGATGGAGTCTCTGTGCTGCCATCCGTTCGCCGGGCGCCCCGAATGCGACCACGGGCAACCCAAATGTGGCACCTAGAAGGGAGGCAAGGCTTCCCCCGAGGCTGTGCCCGATGAGCCACAACTCGGCTTGCGGGAAGCTTGCTTGCAAGTCCTTGACGAGTCTCTGAACACTTGTCGTTCAGAGGGATGCTTGCGAAAGACGTGATCGACGGCACTTACGACGCCGGAGGCGTAAAACAGGTCATCTTGTATGAGCGCGGCGGAGAGACACGAGTCATCGCACCGTTGGAACCAGTGGTAACAGTCGCACACGGTCGCAAAAACCCAGGAAAAGTCGACGCGGGCGCAGCAGCAGGAGAAGAGGAGGTTATCGTTGAGCTTGTCCTTTGTAGACGTTGGGCCTAGGAGGGTCGTGCCCTTGATCGATAGCACAATGGTCGAGTTGTCTAGGGAGCGGAAGATGAAGCCGCGGAACCCGTTCTGATCGTCGTCCCAGCCAAAAGGAAAGCTCTGCGAGCGACCACCGCCGAATCAAAAGGATACAGCTGGGGGAATCTGAGGGCAGAACTTACGGCATTGATGCTCCAGGAGGGATCGAGCTCGTACCAGTTTTGTTCACCGGGAAGCTGATATGCGTTGGCAGCCATGCGGGCGAGCTGTGCGAGCGTATGCCTATCTGTGACGTCGGGTCCGAGGATCTGCGTTTCGACCCATGCTACTGGCTCGCTTTGGGCGTGATAGATGGACCGCCAGCGAGCATGTTCGAGTGCCTCGTAGGAGCTCGGTCTGTAAACGGTGGTCGGGACTGCGGTCAACGAGAGCGTGGGGTGAAAATGCTGCGGGAATGAGTAGTCGGAGAGTAGCGTCTGGCCCGTATCGTGCGGACTTGCGATAAACCTGTGGGAGAGATCGAACTGCAAGAGTCTCGGAACGACGGTGGGGTCTTGGCGTGGAGATGGCTGTATCGCGCTCACGACAGAAAGGATGAAGAGCGAGACTGATGCCCAGATGAGCATGGTGTGCACAGAGTTCCCAGTCATCCAGATTCACACAATATCTGAGCGAATCGCTTTGATTGATTCTAGATTACATGCGAAAAATACAATAATTCGTATTGTGTAGCGATAGGGAATCTCAACTCGTCGGGTTGGAGGCAATCCATTCGCGGATAAAAGTGCTACTCATCTTTGTCCGCTTCAGGATCTCCGCATCTTCGTGATCGAGCTTGGACGAGTCCGACGAGATGACGTCTATGACAAACGTTTGTAGGGCAGGCAGGCTCTTGCGAGCACGTTCCTTGCTGACTGGGGAGTGACATGATGAGAGGCGGGGAGAGGAGTAAGGGAGACATACTTGTGGCAGCCCCGGAGAGGGTTTCCTTGCTGACAACGAGGGCCTGGATGTCGGGATCGGAGCCGGTCGGGCCGCACACGTCGTGGAGGTCGATGAGTTGGTACTCGAGATCAGGACGAAAGAGGGTGAGAAATGAACGGGTCTTGTCTACCCTGGTATGGAACGATTCGAGCAGATGCGGGTTTGATTTGTTCTTAAGGAGAGCGTCGGCTGGAGAGGGTTGAGCGCGGGAAGATGGTGGAAGGGGGTGGGGTACCTGTTACGCCGACGACGACCTTGCGGCTGGCGATCCATGCGGCCATGCTGAGGAGTATTTTGTGGCCAGCATGGAGGTGGTCAAAGGTGCCACCGAGCGCGACGACAGGATACCAGGGAGAGAGGGGGGAGGACGGGATTTGTGTGGTGGCGGGGGGCGGAGGGGGAGGGTGGGAGGGAAGGAGGGCGAGGGGAACGGAAGACAGGGAGTCGGGGAGGGGGACGTCTGGAACAGGTGTAGGCGAGGCGGGCGAGAGAAAGAAGAGACGCACCGTCGCTCACGCGGAAGCAGACGTCGACGGGGGGAAGAGTGTCGGGGGAGAGCACATGAGTGAGGAGGACGGATACGTCGAGGAGGAGGTTGTTCTGCTGGTGGGCGGCCCTGGACGCCTGCACGTAGACATGGGCGAGGAGGGTCTGCACCTGGACCCAGGACTCGGTGCGTGGTGTGGGTGCAGCCGGGGCGAATGCATCGGAGAGGAGGACGATGACGAGCGTGTGCGAGGTGGCAGACGTTGCTGCTGCAATGGCGGGATCGAGGTAGTGCGGGACGACGGGCGCGGCGAGCGCGACGACGAGGAGCGCGCGCCTGGTCGTCATCGCCGGCAGTGGGTACCGTGGGAATATCTGTACATGTAGGCGGGTCGCGCGGGTCATGCAAAGCCCAGCAACAGTCGGGCGATGTCGCACCCTCCCCCCCGTCCTCGCCCCCCCCCCCCACCCCCCCCCCCCCCCCCCCCCCCCCCCCCCCCCCCCCCCCCCCCCCCCCC